>BJBW01011568.1:0-20449 GCA_004320125.1 Scolopax mira
CAACCTGTTCCAGTGCTCCACCACCCTCATAGGAAAGAACTTTTTCCTTATATCCAATCTAAATCTGCTCTTCTCCAGTTTATACCCGTTAGCCCTTGTTCTGTCATTTCCAGCCTTTGTGAACAGATTCTCCCCAGCTTTCCTGTAGGCCCCCCTCAGGTACTGGAAGGCCGCTATTAGATCTCCCCGGAAGATGGGTTCCATCATTCTGTGCTCCGTCCCCCCAGGTGTGCCAGAAGTCGGGGGAGATCTCGCTGCTGAAGCAGCAGCTGAAGGAGGCGCAGGCGGAGCTGGCGCAGCGCGGGGCCGAGCTGCTGGGGCTGCGAGCCCAGCTGCGGGAGGCGCGGGCCCAGCTGCAGGCGGGCGAGCGGCGGGCGCAGGGCCTGCAGGAGGCCGCCCGCCTCAAGGCGCTGGAGCTGGAGGTCTGCGCCAACGAACTGCAGCGCCGCAAGAGCGAGGCCGACCTCTTCCGCACCAAAGCCGGCCGCCTGGAGCAGGAGGTGGCGGGCCTGCGGGAAGCCACCCGTGGGCGCTGCCCTCCACCCGGCGAAGGGTTCCCCCCGCCGCCACCATCCGGCGAGGGATGCCCCCAAGCCGAGGAGAAGGAGGAGGAAGAGGAGCGGGGCGGTGCGGGGCTGCGGCGGCAGCTGGAGAGGCTGCGGGCGGAGGTGGCCCTGGAGCGGCGGCGCGGGCAGGAGCAGCGGGAGGCCTTCGAGGAGGAGCGTGGCACGTGGCAGGGCGAGAAGGAGCGGGTCATCCGCTACCAGAAGCAGCTGCAGTACAGCTACATCCAGATGTACCGCCGCAACCGCCGCCTCGAGCAACGGCTCCAGCATCTCCGGCTCCAAGGGGGGGAGGACCCCCCATCCGAGCATTGCGACCCCCCCGACCCACCCTTCGAGGAGATCACGGCCACTCAGATCTGAGACTGCCAAAGGATGGCCTCCTGCCCCTGGGATTTGGGGAGCTCTAGGCGGGGGGTGGTGGGGGATCTCTGTCCTCCCCCCAGCTCTGTAAAGACTGCTGGCGCTGGGAGGGGGCAGAGAGGACCAAAAGTGCTGCCCCCTCCCCAGCATCGAGGTGTTGGGACGAGGGGGAGATGTGGGACTGGGTGGGTGATGAGTCCTGGCCTCGGGGCTGCCCGGAGCTGGTCCCCACTGATCCTCTTAGCGCCCTGGGGATTAGCAGCGCTGGCTTTAGCCGAGGTCACCTTGGACCCGGGGGAGGTCTGGGCTTGTCCCCTCCCTCTCCTCCGTTGGCACTGTCACCCAGCCAGTTCCAGAGGGGATGGCGTTACGTGCCCTGTCCCTGCCTGTGCCAGCCTCACCCCCCCACCCCCCACCCCTCGTGTGTTTGTCAGGGGAGTTGTTTCTGTGCCATTTTAAAGAACTCTATTTTTATAGGACCTACCAAAAACATATCACCCTCTCCCAGCTCACACCCCACCTCTCTGTCCCCTTCACCCCTGCCGTGGGGCAGCTTGCCTTCAGTGCCTTTCCCATGCCCTTGTCCCCAGCATCCCCCCACCCCCCGAAATAGTTTGGCCCATGCCCTTGTGATGCCCAGTGTGCCAGGGGAGAGGGGCGCGGTGCCAGGGGTGACAGCTGGGGACACCCCTGGGGTGGGCAGAGATGGGGGTACCCAGGGTGGGGGTCAAACCAAAGGAAAAGCCTGGCTGTGCCCAGCTCTGGCTTGGTCGCCCCCGGCTCCAGAGAGGGGGGGGGATTTTTGTACTTTATTTGGGTCGCGTCCCATTCCCAGAGCCCGTGTACCACCCCAAATTGCCCATTAAAAACAAGCCTCTGGCTGTGGGTTTTTTTTTTTCAGGGCTGTGGTCTGTCTGTCCAGAGCAGGGTTGGGGGCTGCCTGTCCCCTTCCTGCCTCATCAGCATTGTCGTGTCCCCCCCCCAAGCCTTGAGTCCTGCTGCGGGCAGCTCCTCTGTGCCCGTGGGGCAGCTCTGGCTCTCGTGCCCTCTGCCTGTGCTGAGACCAGCCACAGCTTGGTGCAGGAATGAGCCATCCGTCTCCTCCTGAGTCTGGGATGGCTCCTCAAAGTGTGGGGGTCGGGGGGGGGGGGGGGGGGGGAGATGCAGCATCACTCCGGGGGGGCTCCGGCCACCCGCACCACCAACTCCATGGGCTCCTTGGCTTTGTTGCGGTAGGCCTGGCGGATGATGTCCACGGCCCGCTGGTGGGTGACGTTCTGCAGGCTCTCTCCGTCCACTGACACCAGCTCCTGCCCAGCCTGGCCACCCAGGAGAGAAGGCAGCGGGGTGAAGTATGGATGCTTTTGGGGTGCTGGGGGCTTCCTGCCCACCCCTCGGGGTGTGCTGGGACCCCCTGACACCCCTGTCCACCCCACGTACCTTGAGGACACCACTGAGGAAGGCAGCTCCTCCAGGGAAGATCTTCTCGATCTTCACCACCGGCTGTGCCCTCGACTCTATGCCACCAGAGATGCTGATCCCTGCAAGGGGGCCATGGGACATTGCACCCAAGGTAGGTTGAGAGCCCCCACACCCACTCCCGGGCATGACACCCCCTTTCCTGGGCAGCTGTGCCTCTGTCCTGCCCTGGTTTGGTAGGTCCTACAGGGACGAGGGCACTGGGGAGCAGCAGCTCCTCTTCTTCCCATCTAGTTTTGGAGGAGCAGGTAGGGGCAGCGTTCGGGGTGTTGCCCCCTGTTCCCTAAACGGGGTGCCCCTTGCCATGGGGGTCCCACCCATCCCAGTGATGCTGGTGCCAGAAGGAGGGTTCCCACCCCAGCCCTGGTGTCCCACCTGCGTGTCACCCACCCAGCGAGTGCTTCAGCTTGGAGAGGGTGACGGTGAGCAGCCGGTACTCCTCCTCCTCCTCTTCCTCCCTGCTGGCATCCCCAGGGCCATTGGTGGTCACCCCAGACCCCACCTCACCCCCTGACCCCCCAAAAAGGGGTGCAAGGGGGGGCCGTGCCCGCCGGGGCTTTCCCAGCACATCAGCCCCTCCGTCGGGCACAGAACCGGGGGGCTCCTTGTGCCAGGTGGGCCGGGGGCTGCGTGAGCGCCCGCGCCCCTCGCCCAGGGGGGGCTCGGCCAGCAGCCAGTTGGGGGGTCGGGGGCTGGTGGCGGGTGGGGGGCGGCTGGTGCAGGCGTAGGCATCCACTGGCACATCGGGGAGCGGGGTGTAGGTGCGGGGGTGAAGCCGGCGGGGGCTGGGGGAGGCTCGGGGCCGGGCCGGGCTCGCCTGAAGCCCCCCAGCTTCCTCCAGCTCTGGGGCCCCCGCCGGCTTCAGCAGGAACCCACCTCGATAGTCTGCAAGGAGAGGGGCTCAGGGATCCCCCCTGCAATCCCACTGCCCTGCTCCCTGGGGACCCCCACCACCCAGGGATCCCCTTGGACCCCCACAGCCCTGCTCCCTGAGACCCCTGCACCCAGGGATCCTCTCAGACCTCCACAGCCACACTCCCTGGGACCCCCACTGTCCATGGATTCCTCCAGGACACCAAAGCCCTGCTCCCTGGGACCCCCACCACCTAGGGATCCCCTTGGACCCCCACAGCTCTGCTCCCTGGGGACCCCCACCACCCAGGGATCCCCTTGGCCCTTGGACCCCCACAGCCCTGCTCCCTGGGGACCCCCACCACCCAGGGATCCCCTTGGACCCCCACAGCCCTGCTCCCTGGGGACCCCCATCACCCAGGGATCCACAGATCCTGCTCCTCAATGATATCCCAGCACCCAGGGGCACCAGCCTCCCCCTCCCCTGGGAGCCCCTGCACCAAGGCATCCCAACTCTCTTCCTCCTCCCCCAAATTGCTCCACCCTGCACACACCAACCCCCCCCATGCCCTTTCCTGGTGCTTCCCCATGCCACGGGGCAGCCTGGGGGCTTGGCAGACCCCATGGGGTGGCTCTCACCAGGCACTGGTGTGATGAGGTGTCTCTTGGGGGGGACATCGTGGTGGGCTGGGCGCAGGGCAGGCGAGCGTACTGCGGGCAGGGGGAGAGATGGGTCACCCTCCCCAGGCTCTGCCCACCCCTGCCCACTGCTCCCACCATGGTCAAGGTCCCTGAGGGGGGGGCAGGCTCTACCTGAGCGGCTCTTCAGGGCGTCAAAGGCTTCCAGCTCCAGGGGCATCACCATGCTGTCAAAACGCCCCAGGTCCGTGGGGGCCACCACACTCCTGCCAGGACATAAGAGGAGGGACAGGTTGTGGTTGCCTCTGGGAATGGAAGGTGACGGGGGCTGAGGGTCTGTCCCACGCAGCCAGGGTGGTATTGGGGTACCCTCTGGCGTGACCCACCTCACATCCCGCAGCAGCAGGACCTTCTCTGGCCGGTCCAGGATGGCCAGCAGCGGCCGCACCAAATCCTCCACGCCGCCCTCGTGCAGGTACTGCGGGGGCAGGAGGGATGGCAGGGGGTGGTGTCTCCTCCTCTCTGCCTCAGTTTACCTCCCACTGCTTAATGTGGGGTGGCTCAGAGGCTCCCCCCAGCTTCCCCAACCCCCCAAGGATGCATGCCCCACACCCCTGCCCGCGGTGCCCTACCCGGGAGCAGTGGCGGAGCACGGCCGTCACCTCGTCGGGGCTGAGGAGGCGTGAGGCGGTGTCCTGGATGTGGGGCAGCCGGGACTCGGGGTCGCTGCTGCTGCTGGGCTGCAGGGCAGCGATGCCCGCGGGGCCCAGGATGCTGGCACGCCGGCTTTTCTCTGGGGGGGGCCGAACAGAGCAAAGAGGGGTGGCCAGAGGGGTAAGGACCACCCTGGACACCCCCACCTCCCCCTCCCACTCCATCCACACCACTCGGACACATGCAGAGTGGGGCCAGGTGCATGCAGCCCCCCCCCCTCCACCCAGCCCCGGGCACACGGGCACCCCCGTTACCCCGCTTCAGGCTCCGGATGACAAACTTCTGCACAGCACCTACTGCAAGGGAGATGGAGAGGGGTGAGCACCCTGGGGGGGGGGTCAGCGGCATTGCTGCCCATCGCATGCCTCAGGACCCCTCCCGATGCCCCCCCCCTCATCGTGCCAGGGATGCCACAATGGAGCCACAGTGCCCACAGAAGGTGGGACTGGTTCCAGGTGGGTTCCCCCTCCTCCCTGTCCCCCAGCCCAGTACCTCTGTCCCCATCAGGGCGCCCTGGGGACTTGGCCCGTGCCCGGCGGTCGGAGGTGGGGGGCTCCTGGCTAGGGGGGGCCCAGCTCTGGCTGGTGGCACGGCCCCCCTTGAAGAAGAGGTTGACGAGGGTCTTGGAGCGGTGCAGCCCCGGGGGAGCCCCCCGTGCCCCTTGTAGCTCCGGCTTCTCCTTTTTCCGCTTCTCCTCTGGGGACAGAGAGCGGGGGTTGGAGGTGGGGGGGGGAGCTGAGGGATGCCACCCCACATGGCATTTGGGACTGGGAAGAACCTGAAGAATCCTGGGCAGGGAACCCGAGAGGCTACTGGGGGGGCACTGACTGGGGAAGAAAGACATGCTGTGGGGTGCAGGGGATCTCTGGGGCCTGCAGAGCTAGGCTTTGGGGTGCCCTGCAAGCCCCGAGGACAGGAGTGGTCCATATAGGGTGGGGGCCAGAGGGTGCAGGAGTAGGGGCCAGAGACTCAGCTATAGGATGCCCAGGAGTGGGGGCCAGGCTCCGTGTGGGGCAGAGGCTGAGCTACAGGATGCAGGGGGCTGGGGGTGCAGGGTTGGAGGGGAACCCCAACCAGCCGTGGGGCTGTGCCCTGGTACCCACCGGCGACGGTGAGGTCGCTCTGGGAGCGTGTGATGGGCTGCCGGGGCCGGCTCAGCGCCAGCAGCAGCGCCGTCTTGGGCGAGTGGGTGAAGGTCCGTCGTGGGTGGGTTCCGGGGGGCTCACGGGCACCCTGACCCCGGATGGCCGTGTCCCGCAGCAGCTCGGGGGGCCGCACCGTGCGCCGCGTCTCCGGCAGCCCCTCGGCAGCTGGCTCGGTCTGCATGGCCCGCTCGGCCCGTTCCCGCGCCCAGCCCCGCCGTGGCCCATCCTCTGTGGAGATGGCCACATCGACGGTGCGGGTGGGGGGTCCCGATGTGGCCGCGCCGAGCCCGTTCACCACCCCCGGTGCTGGCCCCGAGGAATAGGAGGAGACGGAGGAGCTGGTCTCTGAAGCCTGGGAGAGTTGCTGCAGCTGCCCGTTGGTCACTGCAAAGGCAGAGTGGAGACATGGGGCAGCACACCATGGGGCAGCACGCCATGGGGCCTCGGGGAGCTCTATCCCAAAGGACAAGGGGACATGTGGAGACCCACAAGGACGTGGGGACCAGGTGTCTGCTGGCCGTTAGGGCTCTTTGTGTCCCCTAGGAGAATGGGGGACAGGTGGGACCCTCTGAGGCCATGGGGATGCTGACCATGGCATGGGGAGCTTCATGCTCCCCTTCCAAGGCCACAGGGGTCCTGACCATGGCATGGGGAGCTTCATGCTCCCCTTCCAAGGCCACAGGGGTCCTGACCATGGCATGGGGAGCTTCATGCCTCCTTCCAAGGCTATGGGGATGCTGACCATGGCACGGGGAGCTTCATGGCCATGACACCCCATGGCACGAGGACCTTCTCCTTCCCCACCGGGGCTGGCTGCCCCTTGTGTGGGGGTCTCAGCCCAGGGGCCCTGCCAGTACCCGCATGGCACTGCCCTTACAGCGACTGAGCCAGCAGTACTCGGCCACCATCTCCTTGTAGGCGGGGAACCGGCCGGTCTCCTAGGCAGAAGGGGAGAGAGGGGGTCAGCGTGAGCTGGGTGAACCCGATCCGGTGCCAGCCATGAATAATGCATCCCCCCCCTCCCCACCTCCCACCCGCCTGAAACCCAACCAGCTGGTGGCTGTGCCAGCCCCACGGGCGCCAGGCACGAGCTGGGGCAGCGCCAGCCTGGGGACACACCGGCCCCCTCCACCTCAACCATGGCGGGGGGCCCGTGGGTACCTTGATGGTTAGCATGATGTGGGTCTGCCCCTTGAGCACCTCCACTGCCTTGCTATGGCTTATGTCTTCAAACTTGACTCCGTTGGCTGCAAGGACTTGGTCTCCCACCCGAATGCCATTCTGCTCCGCCAGCCCCCCCGGGTCCACCCTAGAGCGACAAGTGGGGCAGGCAAGATGGCTCCGAGCCCTCCTCAGAGCCCTGCTCCTGCCCCACACCTCCACCCGTGTGTCCCTGTGCCCCAGCGATGATGCCCACAGTCTTATGAGGGTGAGGTGTCTCAGCCAGGGAGGGGGTGCCAAGCCCCAGGGTGGGCACAGGGGGGGTCGGGGTGCCCCTCAGGGTGCCCGTACTTGGAGACGTAGATGCCAAGGCCGAACTCCCTGCCGCCGCGGATGTTGAAGCCCAGGCAGTAGTCGTCGGAGGTGGTGTAGAGGTGGACGATGCGCCGCAGCCCATCCTCGGAGCCACTCTCTGACGGTGTCGAGCCACTTTTCTCCACCACCAGGCGCCTGTTCACCACGTCCACCCTGGAGCACGGGCACAGTGCTTGTCGGCGGGGTGGGGAAGCTCGGGGGGCATTGGTGTCACCCAGCAGAGGAAGAGCAATGGGGATGGAGGATGTCGAGGATGGGGCTTGCACCCACCCTGCCCTGCTCCAGACCTTCCAGTCCCATCCTGGGCCCCACCTTGGGCTCTCCCCACCTTTGTCAGAGACCTCCAGTGCTCTCCACCCTGAGGGTCCCCAGCTCTGGCACCCTCCCAGCATCCCCCACCGAATGTCCCCACCATGCCCTCCATGAGGCTGGGCTTTGAGTTGCTGGCATGGGGGTCCATTCTGCTCACCATGCTGTCTTCTCTTTGGAGAACTTGATGCCCGGCACGCGGCCCATCCGCCGGACCACCATGCGGAGGCGGTTGTTGCCAGTGAGGACCTTGACGGCGCTGCTCATGGTGATGTTCTCCAGGCTCACGCTGTTCACCTCCGTGATCTTGTCACCAACACACAGCCCAGCCTGCTCTGCGAGGGGCACACGGCTGGCTGGGCACCTGACCTGGCACCGATGTCCTTCTTTGACATCCCCTCCCTAAGTGTGTCCCCCAAACTGATCTGAACCCCACGGGAGCAGAGGTGGGGGTGCCTGGCAATCACACCAAGGCTGTGGCATGCAGAGGGGGCTTGTCACCTTGCTGTGGCTTGGGGACCGAGCTCAGAGCCATCAGCATAGGGCTGCCCTCTCCTGTCCCCAACCCTTCTCCATGGGCAGCCTGAAAACCCCGCGGTGAGAGGAAGCAGGGAGCAAATGGTGGCCTGCCACCATGAAGGGTGGCATTGCCCATGTGGGACCATGTCACTGGGAGCTTCCCAACAGGAAATGTGCCTGTCCCCACTGGTGTCCCTGGCCCTGTCACGCTTACCGGCAGCGCTGCCTTCCTCCACCTTGCTGACGAAGATGCCCAGCCCATGCTCGGAGCCACCCCGGACGCTGAAGCCCAGCTTGCCATCCATGCTCTTCTCCACCGTGATGGCATTGATGACGTCGCTCTCATTGCTGCTGGCTGTGGGGACAGGATGTGGCACCGGGGCTGCAACACCCCTGCTGGTGTGTGTGTGTGCGTGTGTGTGTGTGTGTGTGTCTCCCTTGCTGGGGATGTCCCCAGTCCCAGGACAACTCTCCCTGCCCCTCCTAAACCCAGGTAT
Organism: Scolopax mira; assembly: GCA_004320125.1. Taxonomy (NCBI): domain Eukaryota; kingdom Metazoa; phylum Chordata; class Aves; order Charadriiformes; family Scolopacidae; genus Scolopax; species Scolopax mira. The sequence goes on from BJBW01011568.1 coordinate 8,617, forward strand.
CTGGACCCCCCCCAACCCTGGCCATGGGGAGAGCTGGGAGGGCACCCCCACGCACCTTCGATGGGGGTGTTGATGAGGATGACGCGGCCCATGGGGGATGTGGCACGGCTGACCCGGGTGGCCCCGTTGAGCAGGCGGCTCTGCTTGCTGAGGAGGCAGTGGGGGGCCAGGCTGGCCTCGCTGCTGGAGCTCCGTGACCGGCTGCCCGTCGTCATCCCCGGCAGCCCTGCCTCCCAGCCCTGGGCCATGGCGGCGCTGGGCACCCCGGTGTCCCGGTATCCGGCTCCGGGCTGGCCGCGTCCTCACGGGGCTGGGGCTGCCCACCGGCCAGGGGGGGACATGGCATAGTCCAGCAGCACATGCCCGGGCTCGGGCACCGCTCTCTCTTAGCAGCGCGATGCTGAGACTGGCTGGTGGGGGTGCTTGGAGCTGGCAGGATGGGTCCCGGGTGCAGTGGCACAGCCTGGGGGGGGATGACAAGGAGCTTTGTGACACACACAACACCCCCCCCTCAGCCCTACCCCCTCCATATATTGGGCCCTGGGACCAAAAGTGCTCCTGGGTGCCACCGTGGGGGCAGTGGGCACAGGCTGGCCTGCCCTGGAGTAAGGTACCGGGGTGAAAAGGGGGGGCTAAATCCGGAACAGGGGCTTTACCTTGTGGCGTAAATCCCGAAAAATCCCAGGGAGGGGATGCGGGGACCTCAGCTTTATACTGGAGAGCAGGACCTGACCCCCCCGACCCCCTTCCCTGGGGAGGCTTTGCGGTGGGATGGAAGGAGAGCCCCTTCCCGAAGCCCCTCCGGATTGGCACCGCCGTGGGGCAGGGGATGAGCCGGTTGCCCCCCCCTCCCCTCTCCCCCCCCGGGGCAGTTCCCGCGGGGATTTTCCAGGCGTGGGTGAAACGCCACCACGAAGGGCCCCCGCCCCCCCTCGCCCCAGTCTGACCTCAATAAATAAGTGATGTCCCCGGTCGGGGGGACACGTTGGTGTCCCCGCCGCCTGCCTGCCTCCCCCCGACGGCACCCCGGCCCCCAGCACCGTGCTCCCTCCCCGAAGGGGCGCTGGGGACCCCCCCCCACCGTGTCGGTCCCCCTCCCCGTGCCCCGTGCCCTCCTCACCTGTCCCCATGGTGCCACCTGCGAAAGAGACACCCGCGGGGGGGATGGAGAGAGCGGGGGGAGGAAAAGGGGGGGGGCCAGCACCTCCTCCCGCCCCCCCCGCCCGCGGGGATTGGCTGCCCCTGCGGGACCGGTGCGGGCATCGAGAGCGGGAGGTGTCAATCAAGAGCGGGCAGGGCAGGCTTTGAAGCCGGGGGGGAACCCTGAGTGTGTCCTCCCCCCGCAACGGGAAGGGTTTGGGGTTCGGGGGGACCCCGTGGGGCGAGGGATATGGTGCCCCCCATCCCTGGCATCGCGGAGCATCCCCCGGGGGAACGCAGGGGAAACTGAGGCAGGGACAGGGGGGTGGGGTGGGGGTGTCGCGTCTCCCACCCCCCACCCCCGCTCACTCAGGTGATGCGAAACGGTGTCCCTCCGTGTCCCCCCTCCCCGGGGGGCATCGCCTCCACCCCGGGGTTGGCCGTGACCCCCCGGCGGGGACCGGCGCCGCCAAAGCGAACCCGACACCGCGGCGGTTTCAGGTGATGCGGGGGGGGGGGTGCGTGCGTGCGTGATGTGGAGGGGTGTGCTGCATCGAGGGAGCATTGGGGTACCCCCCCCCCAGTTCCCACGGGAGGGCAGGGTCACCCCCGCCGTCACGTCACGAGGGGCACGCGCGTGGCACGGGCACCCAAACCCGCGTGAGCCCGCGGACACGCAGGGGCTGACACGGGGACACCCGCGTGCGCCTGGGCACGTACCGCAACGCCGCCCCCCCCCCCCCCCCCGCAATCCACCCCACCACACTCCCCCCCCCGCGCAGCCGGCCCGGTCCTGCGTGGCCTCCGTCGTGCTTCCGCCCCCCCCTTTTCTCCCCCCACCCGTGACGAGGGGCCGGACGTCATCGCGCAGGGCGGGAGCGGGGCGGAGGTTGCGGGAGCGGGCACGGCGGGGCGCTGCCCGGGAAGCCGTGAGTGCGGGGGGCGACCCTGGCCCGGGTGGTTATTTTTTGGGGGGGTGGGGGGGTGGGGAGAGCGTCACGCGCGGGAGGAGGGATGGGTGGAGGGATGCTCCCGCTTCTGGCGGGGAAGGGCGGGCGTGGGGATGGGGCCCGGCCGTGCGGTTCGGTTTCTTGCGGGGTGGGGATCTGCTGTTTTCCAGTGTCCTTCCTCCCCCCGACCCCCCCGGCCGGCGACTGACAGCAACTCTAGTCTCCGGGGTGGTGTGTCCCGGTCCCCCCACCCGTGTCCGGGGTGTCCTGCTGGGGTGGGAGGTCCACATTAGTGGCTGGTGCAAGCTGGAACTGGGGGGGGTCCCTACTGACAGGGGGTGCAGGGGTGGGGTCACCCACCCACAAGCTGCTCCATCTGCTGGGTGGGTGATGGGGACGTGACACCCCCCCCCCTCCCTCCCCTGTCTGTGCCTCAGTTTCCCCTGTGTGCCTCCAGGATGCTGGGGGGGGGGGGGGGGGGGGCACCACATCCTTCACCCCCACTCAGCATCATTGCCAAGGGGTGCCCTGCATCCCCCCTGTGTCTCTCCCCAGGCTGGGGGAGCTCCAGAGCTGCCCCAGCAGGGACACAAGGGGACACACACACATCCCACATAACACCCCACCCCCCCCCACGCCCCCCCCTCCAGAAGATGCCACCGTCCCTGCCTTCCACCATCAACATCCGTGAGCCCCGCTGGGATCAGAGCACCTTCCAGGGCAGGGCCAAGCACTTCTTCATGGTGACCGACCCCCGAAATCTGCTGCTTTCGGGGGCCACGCTGGAGGAGGCTCGGCGGGTGGTGGAGGACTACAGGTACTGGGAGGGGGGGGCCAAGGGGGGGAATGTACCCCCAGCACTGAGCAGGGGACCATCCCAGGAAGTGGGAATGGGAGCACAGCTGGTCCCACTCCGGCCAAAGCCAGTCCCCCAAATTGCCTGGCTGGTCCCCAAGGTTGCCCCACATGGGGTGGGGGACCAGGCAGGTTCACCCATTGGTGCCACCCTTACTGGGCAGGGCGGGCACAGTCCCCCCGGGGCTGACGGAGGACCAGCTTTGGCAGGCGAAGTACATCTACGACTCGGCTTTCCACCCTGACACGGGCGAGAAGATGCTCCTCATAGGGCGTATGTCTGCCCAGGTCCCCATGAACATGACCATCACTGGGTGCATGTTGACCTTCTACAGGTACCTGGCCCCTCCTCACCTCAGAGCCCAGGAACCACCACCCCCAGGTACCCTCCTGGGCCCTGGGGTGAGGAGGGGGTGGATGCCTATTCCCAGCAAGGCACCCGTGCCATGGGAGCATGGGTGGCATCCCTCAGTGTCACCAGCACCCTCCTCTCTCTGGTAGGACCACGCCGGCCGTGCTCTTCTGGCAGTGGGTCAACCAGTCCTTCAACGCCATCGTCAACTACACCAACCGCAGCGGGGATGCACCCCTCACCCCCGGGTAAGCATCCTTGTAACCAGGGCACCCCGAAATTCTGGGGGTGGGGTGAGTGCCTTGAATAGCTTCTTGAATTGTGGGAGGGTTGTGAGATGGGATGATGAGGACCTGGCGCAGCTAGAGATGGACACCAGCGGGGCTGTTAGGGTTGATGGGAGAGCTGGAACCTAGGTGTCCTGATGCTGTTGAAGGGCATGCTGTCCCCTCCTTTGAGGAGGTGGTGGGATGGGGGGGACCCTGACTCATCAGTGTCACCTCCTGCTCTTGCAGCCAGCTGGGGACAGCCTATGTGAGCGCCACCACAGGGGCAGTTGTCACAGCGCTGGGGCTCAAATCGCTCACCAAGGTAAGGTGGCTCCTGGCTATCAGTGGCCGGGGCACCCAAATTCTCCCCCTGGGGTCTTCCTGGTGCTCCCCATCACCTTGGGCTGGGGAGAAAATGGAAGAATGAGGTTGTTTGTGGTGGGGGGTGGGGTGAGAGAGGAGGGGGGCGCACACAAAGCAGCCCCTCTTGGCAGCGATGGAGTTGGCCTGTCCCTGCTCCATCCCCAGCTGGATCTCTCCAGGCTTCTTTCCCCCCCTCGGCCTCCCGCCAGGACTGAGAGGGGACGTGGAACCCCCCTGACCCCCTGGGCTGTGCAGCTGTCACCGGCTGGGAGTTGCAGGGGAGGAGGGAATGGTTTTCCCCAGTGGGGCTGGGGACACCCCAGGGTCTTGCAGGGGGACAGTAGCAGACCCAGGGACAGGCAGCTCTGCCCCCAGACCCTCTTGCATGGCGTGCTCCCTGCTTGTCCCCGCAGCACTTACCAGCCATCGTCGGCCGGTACGTGCCTTTCGCGGCCGTGGCTGCTGCCAACTGCATCAACATCCCGCTGATGAGGCAGAGGTGAGTCGCTGGGTTGGGGTTCACCAGGCACTGGTTGGTGGGGGACGGGGAGGAGCAGTACCCTGGCCTTCCAGGGGACTTCTTTCCCCGCCCTGATGGCACCCCCTTACCCTGAGGGGTTGGTTTGGGGGTACAATGGGGTGCCCGTTGCATCCCAAGGTGTTCATTCCCCATCCCTGTCCAGCCTTGCTGAGGACCCACCAATTATGAGTGTGGGTCCAGCTGAGACCTCCTCCCCAATTTATTACTCAGGCGGCGGATGGGGAATACAGGAGGACACCAACCTCCCTTGCAGACACGTCCCTGTGCGGTGTCCCTGTTTCCTCTCTTGTTTCTCCCACTTGTGTGTGCCCTGGGGACCCCTCTCACCCCACTCTCCCTGCAGAGAGCTCAAGCTGGGGATCCCCGTCACGGATGAGAATGGGAACCGCCTGGGTGAGTCCACGGCTGCAGCCCAGAAGGCCATTTTCCAGGTGGTTGTGTCCCGCATTGGCATGGCAGCTCCAGCCATGGGTGAGTGTCCACCCACATCCGAGCCGGTCCCTGGCAGTGTGGGACAGGGTTCCACAGCTGGTGGGGGTGCTGGGAACACTGGGAGCTCATCTCCTTCCCCTCTGCCCCAGCCATCCCCCCAGTGATCATGAACGCCCTGGAGAAGAGAGCTTTCCTGAAGGTACTGCTGGTCCCAGGAGGGGAGGGTGGGCATGGGGGACACCCCTTGAGCTTGTCATGGTGCTGGCACCCCTTGGGGCTGGCACCTTGTTGGGGAACAGACACTTTCCTGCCCTGTCTGCCCCACTGATTGCAGCCTCTCCCTGTCCCCGGCAGCGCTACCCGTACCTGAACGCTCCTCTGCAGGTCGGCCTGGTGGGACTCTGGTAGGTCATCCTCTGCTGGTGGGCATTGCCACTCCAGATGCAGACCCTGTACCCCCATCGGGTACAGGGGGCAGTGCTGCTGGGGGGTCTGCCTGGCAGGGGAGGTGAGAACCACCCCGGAGCTCCTCATGGAGCAGATGAAGCTTGGCCAGGCTGTTGCCCACCCAGGCAGTCGGGATGGGATGCCATGTCCTGGGACCAGGAGCTGGTTTGCTCCATCTTGACATCTCCCAAGCCTTCTGTGAGCTCCTGTTCAGCATTGCTGTTCCCCCACCCTGATGGGGACAGGCTTTGCCCCACTTCAGGAGGGGGTCTGGATGCTTGGAGAGGACACCTCCTTATCCCTTCCCTGGCTGAGCACCCCAAGTGCCTCTGGGCTGCCTCCTTGCTGCTCACCAGCCCAACTTCTCCTCTCCGTGTCTTTCCCTTGCAGCTTGGTGTTTGCGACCCCGCTGTGCTGTGCGCTTTTCCCCCAGAAAAGGTGAGGACGACCACTTTGCCCACCTGTGCCACCCCGTGGGGCAGGGCATGGGGTGCAGGGGGGTGTGTGCAGGGGGGTTGCATGGGCTCCTTGTGCTCCCTGTTTCCCAAGAGATGATTCTGCTCCTTTGAGGCTTGAAAAGGTGTGCGCACACACGTGCGTCCCGGTGCACACGCAGCACTAACAGCCCCAGAGGTCTACGCTGGGCCGTGGGGACAACATCCCCATGGGGATATGGGTGGGGAAGGGGTGGCAGCGGGTGGTTTCCCAAACCCAAGGCTACTGCTGGCCCTCCATCCCCTGTACCCGTGTCCTCTCGGCAGCTCAATGCCCGTGAGCCGCCTGGAGCCTGAAGTCCAAGCTCGCATCCGGGAGAAAGACCCACACCTGGAGACAGTCTACTTCAACAAAGGGCTCTGAACCTGGGAGGGGGGGTCCCCGGGGGTGGCCGAGACGCGTGCTGTGGAGCCCCCCCGGCCAGCGCATCGCTGAGCTTCGCCCCTCGGATCCCTTCGGGGCCATTGCCGCCGCTTTCCCTTGGCCATCGCGTGTCTGTAGGTCCCAGGAGCTCGGCCCCGTCCCCACACCTGGGGGACCTCCTGGCTGGCATCCCACCCTCCCGGTGCGTGTCCCCCTGCTGGCCCTGCGTGTGTGCCCATAGCTGTGGGGCAGTGCACGGGGGAGCGTGGGCAGCCGCACCGGGGGGGGAGGACGGGACTTTGCTGAGTGGGGATGTGGGGTGGGGAAGAAAAGGGGGCCCCCCCCCCCCCCCCCCCAGGCTTTAGGAGGCAGCAGACAATCACAGCCATTTGAGGGTTGGACCCCTCTGCGGGCACCCCCAGTTCCCCAGCAGGTCTGGTGCTGGGGATGGCAGAGCAGCTTTTGGGGAGGAAACCTCGCCCTTACTTAAAATAGCCATGGACGGACAGACGGACGGATGGGGACACACACACACACACACACACACGACTCTCCCAGCCCAGGCGTGCGCTCTCAGCTCACCCTGAGCTGCTCCAGGGAATTAATCTGGTTTCTTCCATCCCCAGAGAAAATGGCACATTTTAATCCCAGCAGAGAGTCCGTGTTTTTATTCTCATTTTAATGCCATCTCTGTTCAGGGCTGGGCTACCCCCAGGGAGACTTCCCCCCTCCTGGAGTGCTTGCTTTCAGGTGGACCTTCTCAAATAGCTTTAAGTTCACTGTGGTTTCCTCTAGTTATTTTTTGATATACGTACCGTGTACCTAGATATACCAAATAATAAAAGCAGGTTGTTTATACAAAGCCGAGAGCCGGGAGAAACGTGTCTCTCGCCAGTTTGTACGCGGTGGGAAGGGGGCACCGCCGGGGCTGGGGGGTGGTACCGGAGGGATGGACGGACGGGTTGGCCATTGGGGTGCTCCTTATGCCCCCCTTATTTCCAGCCCGATGCCTTCGCCGAGGCTCCGGCTGGCTCGGCGTGTGGTTAAGCTCAATCCAGCTGTCAGGAGGGCTTTTTTTAGCCCAGGCGGCTTTGCACCTCGCTGCCGGGCAGAGGGCTCTGCTAAGCTGCTGCCCTGGATGCTGCTGGTTTGGAGAACCCCCCCCCTTCGCCCCCCCCACGCTCCCACCCCCTCTGGCAGCCCTCTGACAGGACGCTCTGCCTCAATCCCAGCTCCTGCCCCTCCAGAGAGGATATTTTTATCCGGTTTTCTATGCACGGCTGTCGGGGAACTTGTCCCTGCTGTGGTGGGACCCTTGCAAACCCCCCGGCAGCAGCCCAGCCGTCACCCCCCCTTCCCCCTCCCCAGGCAGTCAGAAGGAGGGATGGATGCCCATGCAAGGAGAGGAGGGATGAAGGCAACCACGCTCCAGCAGAGCCCCCCGTGCCGAGCTGGGACAGAGGAGCAGGAGCCTCTGCAAAGCCAAAGATGGGCAGATGCAGCAGCTGGTGAGATAAGGGCCAGGCAGCCCCAGAGCCACGCGGTGCTGTCGCTCCCCCAGTGGGCAGAGGGTGGCAGGGGGTGGGCAGCCAGGAGGACACCCAGCACCCACCCAGAGTGGGGGAGTGAAGTGGGACAGGCGCCTCAGGGATGTGTCCCCCTCCTCCCGCCGGCCCCCGGCATATTGCAAATATCTCCCCTGAGCCAGCCATTGGCGGCTTATAAATAATGCAGCCCCTCGCCGTGCAATAAGGGCTTGTCAGTAGCTATTCTGCTCTCATAAATTAAAGATGAAAAGGTACAAGGCTCTTGCCAGAAAAATGAAGACAAATTTTTAATAGCTTGCCAAGACACAGGGAGATGGAGCGCTCGGGAAAAATGAATTACGTTTTTATTATGTGTTTTATTGTGGTGTAATTGAACGGGATTAGCTGGGAATACAATATATTTCCAGGGCGGTGCAAAGAAAACAAAAATAATGATGACACCTATCCCCCCCCCCCCCTCCACCCACCACCATCACCCTGCGGGGGGCACCCTCCATGTGTGCACCGGCTGGGAGCTGCCGATGGCGGCGAAAGGTGGAGATGGGGATGAGAGGGACAACAGAGGGGACAGAGGGCTGGGGACACAGGGGCACAGGGTGGCTGGGTCTCTAATGGATCTGGCTGCGTGGCTGGGCAAGGTCTGTCCTCACCCTGAAGCCCCCCGAGCTGTGGGGCTGGGATGCAGGGCAGCACTTGGCCACACAGAGCCACTGGGTGGCTGTCCCCATGCCTGTCCCCATGTCCCCACTTGCTTTCATCCCACCTTTCTGAACACCCTTGGCCTGTTCCCCCCCCGCCCCACTTGCCACGCTGAGATCTGACAAACTCAGCTCTGGTGGGGAGCAGTGCTGGGGGGCTGCCCTGCAAACCAGCCGTGCTCTCCCAGAGCCTTGATCACCACACTGGGCTAGGGGGGGGGCCTGTCCCCACGGGTCCCCTAGTTGAGGGGGGTAGAGCAAGATGACCCCTCCAGCTGGTGAGTTTTGGGGAGCTGACAAGCCCAAAGACAACACTGGATGCAGGAACGGGTCCAGGTGAGCAAAGGATGCTCAGTGCCTTCCCAAGCTGGCTCATCCCAGAGGTCACGGGTGAGTCCCCGAAAGGCAGAGGCTGGGTGTCCCCGGGGGTGCTGGGGGGCACTGGGGGGCACTGGGCCGGGGACATCGATTGCTCCCTGGCATTTTTAATGAGCTGCCCGACCGCAAGCTTTAACCTTGCCCGTAATGAGGGTGAGCGGCAGCAATTCTTACCACCACAGCCGGCTCCCCCAGCCTTAATGAGCTAATCAATACTTGTTCTCAGCTTAATTTCCAGCTAATTGCTCTTTAATGACGCCTGGAAATGGGCAGCCTCTTGCGGGGGTGGGGTGGGCAGGCTCCCCCCCCCCCACCTTCCTCAGTGTCCCTCCCTGGTGGCAGGGGCGCTGGTGGTGGGTCACCGTTCCTGGCTGCATCCCAGTCCCACTGGCGCTGGTGGGGGAAAGGGAGGGTGGCAAGGGGGCACAGGGCACCGCGCCACCAAGCTGGCAGCACCCTCCGGAGCACCCAACATGATGAGGGGGGGTGGGTGTCACTATGCAGCTTGATACACCCAGGGCAGGCTGAGCAGAGGGTCCCCACACCCCAGGAGTGTCCCCAAACCCCTCAGGACACTACGTTGTGGTGGGGAGTCCCCAAGGTGGGCTTAGGGGGGTGGTTTGGTTTTGGGGGTGCAGGGAAGTGGGGATGCATTGCTCCAAGATCTACAGGCCCCCTCAGGTGGAGGGCCAAGAGTGTGACAGCAAGGGGAGGGGGACGAGGCCAGCGGTGCCCTGGAGGTGGCAGCAGAGACCCCGCATCCCGCACCGCACATCTCACTGGGTCGGTGCGGGAGTGGGCAGGGACTGCGGGGGCGGGTAGGGACGCTGCGGGGCGAGGGGGGAGCCTGGTATGTGTCGGGGCGGTGGGAGCCCCGAGGTGTCAAAGTTGGCATTGCTGTGTCAGGCGGGGGGGGGAAATCCCAGGGAATGGTTCCTGCCCTTTTGGGATGGAAAAAAACCCGGCGAAAGCAGAGGGATTCCTGCGGGGAAGGAGCCAGCCCCGCGGATGCCCTTGCGGGAGAAGGGGTTGCGGGGACCGGAGCATCCCACGCCACCCGGCCACCGCTCCTCGGGGCCTGAGAGTCGTGTCCCTGTGTCCCCCCCCCCCCCCCCCCCCCCCCCCCGTCCCTCCTGCTCACAGCTGCAACCGTTTCCCCAAGAATTCGCTGACGGGTTTGTTCTTGGGAGGAATTTGCTCTGGAAAAGCCTGGAGAAGAAACCTGAGCCCGGCTGCTTCCCAGTGTGGGTCCTGCCTGGCATGTGGGGCAGGAGGGAACCCCCCCAGAGGGTCCCTGGGATGTGGTTAGGACCCCCCCCCCGCCGAGAGCTGCGTGGCCATGGGGTGGGCTGGCTGGATCCTGGCTGTGTCAGGCTGCTCTGGACGGCAGGAAATGGAGAGGGGCAGCAGATTTGAGCTGAAATGAGGGATTTAGTACCAGAAGGAGACCCCCGCAGCCCCCAGGCAGCACCCCCTGCCCCAGTACATCCCAGTGACATTTGCTTGTGCCGCGATAGAGCCTGCGTTCCCGCCAGCCCTGGCGCCACTCGCCAGCCCTCCCTGATGTGACGTCCTGTTGAGTCACTTGGCCCAGGGCTTTTTTTTCCAGGGTGGGTTTTTTCATTGGCCTCGTTTGCTATAAGCCCCAGATCCCTGTGGGGTGGTCCAGGAGATCAAGCCCAGGGACGGGGGGAAGCCAGTGTGGCCAGGAGCATTGAGGCACCCCGGATCAGACACGGGGCATGTCCTGATGACAGAGCTCTGGAGAGATGCCATGGTGGTGGGTCTGCCAGAAGCATCCATGGACTCCTTGCCTCAATGGGACCATCACGGGGTGAGGGGGGGGAGCAACCCACCCGGGAGAGAAGAGGGGGATTTGGTTTCAGGAGCCCAGGTTTCAGGAGCTTTGCTGGACTAGGGCCAAGTGAGGAGAAAGGAGGGAAATCTGTGCAAGACTTGAATCAAGTCCTTGAATCAAGGTGTGACTGAGTGCAGCTCCTCGTTGAGCCCAGGTGAGATCTTCCACCCCTCATTTATACCTGCTACTAGTTATTAACACATTCAACAGTCTCATTAAGGAGGAGGCTTAATTACTCACCGGATTTGAGCTCCATTTTGTTCTCCTGACTTGCCCGTGGCTTCCAGGTGCCAGGTTGTGTTGTGCCATGGCTGGAGCTTTCCCTCCTCAGATCTGTGGTTGAATTTCACCTCTGGCCAGAGGCTCTCCATCCAGAGATGTGACCTCCCCCTGCCTCGCAGGTGGCAGAAGCCAGAGTGATGCTCAGATGAATCCAGCCACCCCAAGGCCATGGTAACCCCATAGGGACATGGACATGCCATGGGAGAAGGAACCTGGGCTGAGGTCCTCCTGTGTGGGGAAGCATTGGAGCCTGTCCTGCCTTGCCCTCCAAGAGAAGCAAGTAACCAGAGGCTATCAGTGGCCTCATTTTTCATCAGTGTCTGGGATTTAAGTGCTGGCTGTATTTTTCTGATGGCCAGGAGATGTGTGGGCTGAAGGTGGCATCTAGGGCCAGGCTCGCCCCACTGCTTTGCTCGCTGTGTGGGGCAGGGATGAGCCAGGATGAGCTGTGTGAGCCAGGATGCACTCTTGGCTCTGGGGTGCTTGGCCCCAAGGGGGGAAGCAGGGCACAGCAGGGGAAGCCTGGGGGGCTCAGCACCCCTGTCTGTGTCCCCTACAGCCTGTCCCTTCTCTGCTCAGGCTCTGGGGGAGCGTGTAAGGAAACCCATTCCCCCCTGCCCACCAACCCTACTCCTGTGTGGCCTTGTTGATACAGCAAAGGGAAGGGATGTCATTCAGAGGGACCTGTAGAGGTGGGCTCAGGTGAACCTCATGAGGCTCAACAAGAGCAAGTGCAGGGTTCTGCACCTCGGCCAGAACAATCCTGGGTATCAACACAGCCTGGGGGATGAGGTGTTAGAAAGCAGCCCTGAGGAAAGGGACTGGGGGGTGCTGATGGATGAGAAACTGGCCATGAGCAGGCA
>BJBW01011569.1:0-17344 GCA_004320125.1 Scolopax mira
GGACCTGCCTTCCAGAAATCCATGCTGGCTAGGCCTGATCCCTTGACTGCCAATTATGTGGGTTTTGATGGCATTTAAGATGACCTGCTCCATGACCTTCCCTGGTATCGAGGTTAGACTGACAGGTCTATAGTTTCCTGGATCCTCCTTTTTGCCTTTCTTGTAAATGGGTAAAATATGAATAAAACGACAAAGTAAAGATTGAATGGGAAAGCATAAAACCAACAAAGATTGAAAGAAAGTATTTATTTGGGAGGATAAAAAATGTAACTGAAAGGGATTCTGTATAAACTATATCAGTGAGAAATTCACATCCTGTAGTGAAAATATAGCAAAGTATTTTGTCCTGATCAACATTGCTCTTATCATGTCCTTCCTGGAGTTTAGATGATATAATACCTTCTGCTTGGGTCAGAAGAAAAGTTAAATCAGAAATAAATCAAAAAACCATCTGTTGCACTACCACAATCATCTATATATTTATTTTAGTCCATGTGTATAAATAATATATATTATATATATAGAGATAATTCATATGTCCATTATGTTTAAATCTCTGACTTCAAAGGAAAACAGAGATCAGTTTATTTGTTGGATATACTATCTTATTGTTTGCGTAAATGAGAAAAGTAATGGTCTGGTTGTGGTTTTTTTTTGACATGCACATAAAGTACTGTGTAAAGATCTAGCCCGAAACCATATTTGTCTTTCAATGCATACTATATTTCTTTTTAACTCATTCTCTTCTAATTGTTTCACTAGATTATTCTTATTGAAATACGATGATGCTTCAAAGCTACAAAGCTTCTAATTTCTTTCACTAATTGATAGTAAGATAACCTAGTCCTGGATCTGTTCCACTTATTCACATGTAATAGTAACCTATTCAGATAGTATTTTCAATTATAACAATGTACTATCAGTGAAGTCTCACATAGAATCAAGTACTGATGGAAACTTTTCTCACTGTCAGAATAAAGCAGACATACTGTTCTTATGTCAAACTTTTCCTGATCTCTAAAAAATCGATATTTTTCACATGAAGTACAAATGTCAAAAATAAGACCCTTGAACTGTAAACACTGATTAATAGTCTTTCTTGTACATAGCAGTACTCAACATCTTGAAAAGCTGAGTATGAAACGAGTAATTGCCCTATGCACGTACTCCTGCTCATGTACTTCTTTATTCTCACCTATACCTTGGCTTTATGGCTTTATAATTCATGACATTTCCTGAACCCTGAAATACCTTCCTTATTTTCAGGAAACAAATGGAATTTTTTTCTGATTATTTTATTTTTAATATCTGTTTTACAGTTATCATTCCGCTTCTTACTTATGTACAGGATGTGAGTCTCTAGGATGGGGCCTATGAAGAGTCTGTGCATATCCATTAGTCCTTAATAACATTTTCATGGAATCTAAATAAAAAATGAAAATCCATATTCAGTTTTTTATATGTACATTTTAAGTTGGATCCGAATACAGACTGTAAACCTTAATGTGGTAATTAGAACATCCAGGGATATAAACCCAAACTTCACATTATATATCTGATCTTACTGGCTTTAAACGTTCAACTAAAGCTTACTGTTGTGTGACAAGTCTCTGGATATTTAGTTTCTTCAAGCATAAACTAGAAATTTTGCTCTGAAGGAAAGACCAAAAATATAGCTTATTTCAAAAAATCAGAAAAAACGCCTCAAATATATTTTTTAATATGTTACTTTCCAAGGGAATCTCTTTGGTGTAGTGGTACCACTGTGCAAATGTAACACTAGAAATTGCATTAATATAAGTATAGTGTGTCTGTGATGTTAAGATATCTAAAAGGTGAGAGTAACAGAGATCTGCCTCAATCACGTTCAGATGTGAGCTTCAGGAGTTTTTGACCCTCAGGACATGAAGCTCTGTCTCTTATGAGAGAGGATGTCAAGAAGAAAATTTGTGTACATTTCTGAGATGAAAGTATCCCATGAGCCGCCCCTTTAGATTTTTATAGTAAAGTATTTGAATCATGCTTACTGTTGAGAAGAAGCATGGAGGGTGGAGATTAGCAGGGGGGCTGCTTAACAGATGCTATTATAGCTCCATCATTTCTGACATTGACCTGAAAGGTTGTAAGCAGATACTGTCCTTTTCTTGGTAGAACTGACTCCCTGGTTTTTCCTTTGGTGCATGTGGATGGAAGAAATACAGAAATTACCTTAACTTTCCTTGAATCACAGTAGAGGCAGGGGATCTTAACAGCTAAGAAAAGGAAGACATAATAATAAGAAGAAGTGTTGACCCTTTTTCTCATATTTACTGTTGTTATTTTGTGAGCTACATGGTTTGGTTGAGGTTTTATCTGACTCAGCTAAGTCAGTTCAGATCAAAACTATGAGCTATGTTGTTTCACATCAGTTAGAAATATCTTCCAGCTAATGACAGCTGAAGGGTTAGTTCTCATCAACCCACACAATTTTCCCGTTACACAGCAGGCTCTTCCTATCATCCAATGTGGGGAAGTACAGAGGCAAAACAGGGAGGAGGTTCTTCCTTATGCACAAACCTTCAGAGAAATCATGCATTTTTAAGGAACTCATCAACAGTGCCTTATGAAACTTGGAAATTAGCAGACCAAAAGAAATTAAAAAAAAACCCAAACTTTTCCTAGATCTTGATTATATGTTGTTCATGATGAAAAGCTGGCCAGTATTATGACCAAAGTAAAAAATAGTACTTCTGTGGGTGAGGAAAAATATTCAGACAGAGCAGAAGGCCAAAAAGGTGATTAAACTTTCTACTTGATTCCAAGCTCCAGAAAATTCCCAAGCTGTTTCAGAAAGAGATAGGAATTAGCAAAGCTCCACTGTTCATAGTAAGAAATACTTAGAAGGTATTTCTTTCTACTAAGTGGCCTACTGAGAAATATTTGCCTATTTTTGCAATCCTTGCTTTGGTAAGACTCACACGTTTCAGTTAAATCCTGAGACTAAAGGTAAAATAAATTCATAATGGAAGAATTATGGTCCTCTAAGTTAAAAATGTAAGATAATGGGAGCTGCTGATGGATAATAATCAATGAAAATACAAAATGAGACACATCTTCCTCCTTTAAAATCAAAACTTTTCAAACCATCATCAGACCTTTTTTTCTTTTTTTTGTCATACAGCAGTTCAGAGTATTATTGTTTAACAAGTTGTAATTTACACAACAAAACAAATGTTAGCAGCCATGTTAGTATCCCACATCTGATAATCAAATGTTTTCTCATCAAGTGAGATTATACAGTTATGTGATTTGAATAATTAAATATATTTATTTAAATAAACATAAAATAGATTTGAGGGGATGAAAAGGACAGCTGTAATGTCAGTGTAGCAAAATAAAATGAGATCATTACCACCATACACTGTAGGAATAGAGGAGGATGAAAACCAACAGTTTAGCCATAATGATTTCATTAGGATATATATGTGGAGAGATGAAAGGAAAAGATCACTAACAGATTGCTAGTGAAACAGAAAGAGTGTAAAAGCAGCTGAATGTGGTAATACTTAGAGAAATGAAAATAGAAATGCTTCAGAAAAGAAATATAAACTAGATCTTTTTGTCTGTTTAAGGCAGGGCACAAGCAAGAGATAAAATACACAATTTGTCAGTTCTCTTCAGTCATTGATCTCTTTTGAGCATTGGGCCTAATGAGGCAAGTAGGAGAAAATTGTAATGGCTCTTGCATGTGTGTGTTGTTGGGCTTACGTTGTTGTGTAGAACTAAATGATATTTTCTATAGAAAAGTCTTTCAAAGACTGGCAGGATTCTATTACAAATTAGATGATGAATATTACTTTATAATGAAAAATTCCAGAGCTTCTTTAAATAAATATGCATTATGTGAAATCCACAAACATACACACCTTTTTAAAAATATTATTATATATTATTTATGAATATCAATTCAGAGAGGTCATTTGGGGGGAGCGTATTTTATATGGACAAGAAAATGAACCTGGAGACTTTTCCATCATCTATGTAACTGCTTATTACTTAATTCAGTATTCTGTAGATCTATATGACTTCTATTTCAGCAGTGGCTAAAATATCTTCATAAGGATTTATAATTTTGTAACATACTTCTTTACAATGCATTTGGAAATCTTCAGTAATAGGACTGTCACATGTAAAGTGAAGGAGTCTATATATATTATAATTATAAATGCTGAATTCTGTCATGTTTCCATACATTCGTGAATAAATGTATTGGATTATATAAATTAAGCAGTGATGTTCTTTATATATTCAATATATAATATATATATTCAACAGTTTGATAAATATGTCTCTTAAAAAGTAAACCAGAAAGCACATTACTGAGTGAGAAGTCACTTAGAGAGTAGCCAATAGGAAGTGCTAGGTGCAGGGCCATTTCTGAAAAGACACTGCTTTCTCCAGTTTATGCTACTTTCCCCACTAGAGACTGCTTTCCTTAAACAGATGTCTAACCAAGAGTACTACCTGTAACTGTACTTTCAAATAAAAGAACAGGAATCAGTCACTGATCTGCAGGCTGAGTGTTTCAAGGTCTGGCTTGAACCTTTGATACTGCTTATGGCTAGCATCTATATCAGTTTCTTGTTGAGGAGAGCCATCCATACAAAAAACCCACCAGAGTGACTTTTTGGAATTTAAAAATAACCTGTGCACATCCATGCCCCTCTTCATTAGAACTATGGATGTACCTGTTGGTTATTCAGAGGTCAAGCAGGGCCAGAGCCCAGACTCAAACACCATCACAAAATCATTCATGCTTTTTGGCTTGTAGTATGCTTCCTGGAATGTTTTTACCCAGTGCTCAGTTACAATCCAGGACATAATTTGGGTTGGCATGGTTTCTGGCAGAAACTATGGAAAGGATCTTTGTTTTGGGAAGGGACAGGATTGAACACAATAGGAATACAAAGCATGTAGTACTACTCTTGAGCCAACAGTTTTGGCTCCAGTGGAAAACCAGTTTTCCAGTCCTCTAATGCTAGAGTTCAAAACTTAATATCTACAAATAAAAAAGTTTCCTGTGTAAACCAACTATTGCTAGTAAAAGTTTCCTTTTGTGTAGTCCCAGGCCTTATTCTTTTCACGACATATTAACTGGGATTAATAGTTCAGCATGAGACTATCTCAGAGAACTTTTTAAGGCTTTTGTGCATATGTAACTGTAGCTGCATGAATATTCATGTCCAGGATGTCCAGGTATATGATGCTGTATGAACACTGCTAACAATCTTAGTTCCCTTGATATTTCAGTAGTCTATTGTTTCATTTTCTTCAGTTATACTCCTCAAACTATTGCTTGGTGCCAATCAAAATTCTTTATGACCCTTCAGCATTAACCTTGACAGACCTTTCTTGGAAAGTAGAAAATTAGAAGGTTTCTGTTTATCAGACTTACCATACACATGAGACCTAGAATATCTGACTTTTTTTAAACAATACAATGGGCATGCAGCTAGTCACATCACTGGGTATATGCAGACTATCCGGACTGCTTGTTTTGCACATCTTGTTTGTTCAAATCCCGATTTTTCCACCTACACTTTCCCTGGCCACTTTGTCATTATGTCAATTATCAACTGACAGAGTGATATGTGTGACATAAATCTAGAAGTATGTGCACTTCATTGACTCAATTATTTTAATGTCCAAAATGTAGGTACAAGAAAAACAGCAGCATGAAAGTTGGATTTTCATGCCCCATAACTGAAAGGGAAAAAGTCAAACACTGCAAAAATTACTTATCTTTTCAGATTATTTTTCCTCATACGAATAGGGAATTTCATTCAATAAAGAAGAAAATGTCTATGATATATTTCTCGTGTGACTTTACAGTGCCTGTAATTCCTTTATAATTTTACAGTTAATTAAGAGGGAAACAGACACAACAGACTTCCTGTTGAAGCTTTTTATTACATTAATTGTGATGCTTTGTCTGATTGTGCAGAACTTCTGCCTTACATGCATATTTTCTATTAAAAGTAACTGACTTTGGATTGCTATTATTACTGGGATAAAATTTACACAATTAGTTGACAAATGTGCAGCTACATTTATTGGTGTGTGTGAAAAAGCCGACACTTCTGTAATTTGGTGGTTAGTGAAATCTAGCAGCCTCAGTGATTGGTGGACTGGGTTCTCCCAGACGTGTAATCCGAAGGGATTTTAGTAAGTTGGTAAAACTAAGATTTTTTTTTATTATTATCCAATAAAGAGTATCCTTTCAACCTGGCAGGGCTTTGGGGTATATAGAGTATATAAAATTAAGAGAATTCTAATTTTCATCACATAGCTAAGCCGTCAAAGGAACAAAGTAACAGTATTCTGGTATTGTCTACTTCAGTGTTCTGGTATTGTCTACTTAAGAAGGGCAGCAAAACAAATGAAGATGAGGGCATGTGTTTCAGCACATGGTAGCAACTTGAATAACAGCATAGATAGAACAGGGGCCTGCATTTTGGCCAACAGTAGATGTCAAGGCTTGAAATGCTATTATTATATGCTGAAATGGTATTATTAGATTGGGAAAACAGAGATTTACTGAACATTTTACAATTCTGTCTTCTTTTTGCTGCATGAACACATATACAGTGACATGAAAAGTCTCTGATAAGGTTTGGAGACTGGCCAGAAGTGGCAGTACTCTAAGCAGTCCAGTAATAGCCCACAAAGAGGTTGAGCTCAGAATCCAACTAATAAAGGAACATTTATATATCTCATAAACCAAGAAATATATATGCATAGTTGTTAGAACTTCAGGTTTACCATATTAATAACCAATGGACAATATTTTTCAGCAGGGAGTGTAGAAATTAAGGATGGTATCTGGAGCTGGAAAGACCAGACCAAAGCTAAGAGTTAACAAATATTCTGGTAAAAGTCAGTAAGGCTCACTGCTGTGTTGGAAAATCTAGTGTTTGCCTATAATTTAGGGAGCATTCATGTGTTACTATAGTAAGTTAGGATGTTAAGAATAAAACCTGTGCATGACTACCACTTTGTCTTTTCTGAGCAAGAAGAAAGTCTCCTGCAGTACTTCCTGACTCATAGTCATTTGCCAAATCTCACTGCTTTGGGGTCAAAGCATACTCACAGCTGTTTTTCATAAACAGCATCAGTAACTGAGACTGTTGCTCCTTCTTAGAAGAAGAAGCTGACAGCCCACATGCAGATTTTCTGCACTGGAATGCTCTAATATGCTTCACTACCAGCTACAAATCCATTTGGAAGATGTTGTTCTGACGGGAGAAAAAAAGAGTGAGTTCAATAGCATTTTAGATAATATTTTTAAGGGAATATAAAAAAAAAAATTAGTTTACAGTTTTGTTGTCTGTCTCCTCTTTTCAGGAGGATGCAAGGGTATTGTCCCTTAATTTCTAAGGCTCTGAATGGCTTAGGGCAAGGCACTCAGGAAAGGCTCTTTTCCAATTCTACTATTAATCAGGAAAATTTCTAAATCTCACAACAGAAGCAAAGAGAATGATAATACTTAGATTTCCATAACGTTCTTGTAGCGCTTTCCCTTCTTGTTTAAGAGTAATCTAAATGTCTTGCATTTCTCAGATTTTGTGAAGCCTGTCATATTACACAGATGCATGTAGAGACCTGAGGTTTGTTGAGCAGAAGCCTTCTTCTGGGGACCTGGAAGGGCTAGCAGTTTTCACTGTCAATACATGTTTGTTGATTGGTTATATTTTGGCTAAAATTTGTTGCCAGTTTTGCTCTATGCTTAGAGATTTTTTATTAATTGGTGGCAGAATGTCTGGTATCTTATATAGATTCTGAACTACGATTTCTGCACTGTAAATATAGAAGTAATACCTGCTTATTCACACTGTGCAATTCTCTGAGAGAATGCTCATATCAGACTAAAGGGTAGAGGATTCACACGTGTCAACTGCAACTAAAGGAGATCATTAAATTAAAGACTCCCTTGGCTCTGATATAACATTCCAAGTCGCTTCCATGCTGTTCCCATGTTATAATTCTTAGGTATATTAATTGTGAGGGAGGTGCTCTCTGTAGGCTATTGAAACTTCAAATTTAGGAGCTAGTCAGGAAAATATCCCATAGATCTTCAAGGGAATTTTCCCAAGTAGTTTTCAAACAATGTTTCTCCCTCATATATGCAACAAATGCAGAAATATTTCCATATTATAATACATGCTTTGTGAGATATCTGTCTCTCAATAAATATATGCAATTCTGCTCACATTACACATGGCAATATCCAATTCAATTTTATTAGTCAATAGATGTTTTTCATTAAAATATGGATATTAAGGCTAGTTTCTGAAAGTTGAATTTTTTCTTATGACCTTATACTTTAAGTCTGCTCATATACCTTTAAGTTCTTGGCATCAAGGCCAAGCCAAGCCTTTATTGAAAGGACTGTTGACTATGAATACACTTGATATTTTCATTATTTTACTAGCACCTCAAACAATTAAGATAGGAAGCAAACATGAAACTGTCAGTATTTCCAATTTCATTAAATATAAGTAGAATAAACTCTAGAAGAGTTTGTAGATTCAGTAAACATGTTACATGTAACAAAGGGAAAAAAGGGGGAAAAAAAGCCTGAAAGAATAGAAAACAATATTGCAAGGATGTAAGAGTCATTCATTTCAATCAGATTAGGCTAGTATTCTTTTACTGACTCTTGCCAGTCTCTGACACTTCAGGGATTTTTTTTCTGGTTTGACATTCAATATGCAAAGGTCAATTCACATCACAGAGCTTTAAATTTATTTTCCCAATTTTTTGCTATTCTTTCTAGCCCTTAACTCTGTCATTAGCTCTGGGTATTCCTGCTATCCACAACGACACTGAAGCTTGCTAAAATCTTGATTCTTAACTCTGTGGGATACTGAACAATTTATACAGCAATTCACAGACATGTCAAAATGGTACTCTAATTTAAAATCCCAGAAGAATGACTATGGAAAGGTGGAGATGGATCACAATCTCTGTATCCTGTTTCTTTCTTCTTTGTCGTTTCTTGATGAATATCTTCTACAATTGTGGCTACAGAGAAATGTCCACAGAAAAAAAACAAATTCCAGTGAAACACAGAATGGATGCCTAGGCTAACGTATCTATAGGTTATTGAGATAGGCATAGAATCAGACTTTGTTCTCCTCTCCACCCCCTTATACCAACCCTCTCCAAAAAAATAGTTTCTCAAGAAAAAAAATATGGTGCCTTATTCTGGAATCAAATATACCAACACTGCTGTGATGCAATTAGGAAAATCTACACATTTTTAAATTATGTAGATAATGGAGTGGTTATTTTATCTTCTGCTGACTGCAAGGTTTTTTGATAATGTTCATTGTTTGCTTTGTGTCTTAAAAATATATCCAAAGATTTTTTTACTAGGGGTTTTTATCAATTAATGTCTGAAAAAAATATTTGTATAAAAGTTTGATCTTTTCATCATACTCTTTTTTTCACTGCTTCACTCTATATGTTTAGTGATGTAAAAATATAATGACCTTACAGTCTAAGTGACTCTTCCAAGCAGTGAAACTAGTGATTTCATGGGATGACTAAGTTCAGGATTCTATCTCCTTGAAATTTGTTTCCAGGATGTTAACTGCAAAGCAAGTTATATATAGCAGTAAATGCATGCTTAATTTGTGCAGAAATCATGGTGTGATGAATACAATTAAGAGCCTCGGAGGGAATAATTATATTACTGCATAAAGCTGGTGGATCTCAAATTGCTTGGTGCCTGGACTTTAAATTGGCCTGTGTTCCTGTTGTGAAAGTCATTCATAGTAGTAACAAAACTGCAGTCAGAAATGGGGTAGTTTCAAAGTCATATAAGTATATTTACTCATTTGCTGCAAATGACAGAGCCTGAAAAATGGAAGCAGCATTTAGAATTAAATGAACGAAAAGTTAATTCCATTACAAATATGTGCAATCAATTATGAAAATAAAATATAATAAAAAGTGTACATCAAAGCATTGTTTCATGCAACAACAAATGTTATAGAAATTATAAAATCTCAATGATTCCATTTTCTTTCATACGTACACAAGTAGTGTACTATGTATGAAAGTGTGCAGGTCTTAATTTGTCTTCCCAGTCCATTATACTTACTTCTAAGAGGCTTTACTGAAGATCTATAATTTAAATAAAAGCCACAGACATAGCATAATTCTAAAATGTGATTAATAGAAAATTGCCCCTTATCAGAAGGTCAGATCCTTCACCTAAGATGTCTTGTAAGCAAGGCCAAGAACTATGGGACTGGATTCTACCATCTGAACCGCCAAGCACAGTTAAATGGGCTGACACAGGTTTGTATGACCTAAAATATCTTTCATAATAAAGACAATTTTGTAGCACTGCACAGGTAGTTGTTCAACTTCTTCCTTTTTTTCCTCAAATATTGGGCAGAGAGGAACCTGATATCAACCTGTTTGAGTTGGAAGAGACCTTAAAGATCATCGAGTTCCAACCCCCCTGCCAAGGTCAGGGACACCTCCCACTAGACCAGGTTGCTCAAAGCCCCATCCAGCCTGGTCTTGACCACTTCCAGGGATGGGGCATCCACCACTTCCCTGGGCAACCTGTTCCAGTGCCTCACCACCCTCACTGTAAAGAATTTCTTTATGGTGTCTATTCTAAATCTCTCCTCTTCCAATTTAAAACCATTGACCCTTGTCCTGTCGCTACACTTCCTGGTAAACAGTCCCTCTCAGGCTCTTCTCTAGGCTCCCTTCAGATATTGATAGGCTGTTATAAGGTCTCTCCAGAGCCTTCTCCTCTCAATGCTGAACAACCCCAGCTCGCTCAGCCTGTCCTCACAGGAGAGGTGCTCCATCCCTCTCATCATCCTCGTGGCTCTCCGCTGGACCGGTTCCAACAGGCCCATGTCCTTCCTGTGTTGAGGACTCCAAAGCTGGACACAATGCTCCAGGTGGGGTCTCACGAGTGCAGAGTAGAGGGGTAGAATCACATCCCAAGACATGCTGGCCATACTTCTCTTGATGCAGCCCAGGACACAGTTGGCTCTTTGGGCTGCCAGTGTGCCCTGCCAGCTCATGATGAGCTTCTCATCCACAAGCACTCCCAAGTCCTTTTCCTCAGGGCTAGTTTCTAGCCAATCTCCGCCCAACCTGTATTTGTGCCTGGGATTGCCATGTCCCAGTTGCAGGACCCTGCACTTGGCTTGGTTGAACTTCATGCAATTTGCACGAGCCCACCTCTCCAGCCTGTCTAAGTCCCTCCGGATGGCATCCCTTCCCTTAACATCAGACCTGTTCTTGAGGCTCCTGAGGCAATCACCCCCCCTCCCCCTTCACATCTAGTTTAAAGACCTGTCTATCAACCCTGCCATCTCTCGGGCCAGAAGAGTCTTTCCCTTCTGAAAGAGGCATCTTCAA
Source organism: Scolopax mira (assembly GCA_004320125.1). Lineage (NCBI taxonomy): Eukaryota > Metazoa > Chordata > Aves > Charadriiformes > Scolopacidae > Scolopax > Scolopax mira. The sequence continues at coordinate 11,437 of BJBW01011569.1, forward strand.
TTACCTGTTAACAAGTCTGGTACCGTATGGACCAACCCACTATCAAAGTATCTGAAGTTATGGTGCTGACACCAACCACGGAGCCACGTATTGATTGATTTAATCCATCTGCTCCTATTGGCATCATTGCCTGCCACTGGAGGGAGTGACAAAAAATCACCTGGATCCCAGAATGCCTTACTAAGCCTCCTTTAGTATAATTCAATAAAGGCAAGTGTAGGGTGCTACACCTGGGGAGAAATAACCCCATGCACCAGTACAAGGTTGGAGGCTGACTTGCTGGAGAGTACCTCTGAGGAGAAAGACCTAGGAGTCCTGGTGGACAGTAGGATGACCTGATCATGAGCCAACAATGTGCTCTTGTGGCCAGGAAGGCCAATGGTATCCTGGTATGCATCAGGAAGAGTGTGATCAGCAGGTGGAGAGAGGTTATCCTCCCCCTCTACTCAGCCCTGGTGAGACCCCATCTAGAATACTGTGTCCAGTTCTGGGCTCCCCCATTCAAGAAGAATAATGAACTGCTAGAGAGGGACAGCAGAGGACTACAAAGATTAGGGGCCTGGAGCATCTCCCTTATGAGAAGAGGCTGAGGGACTTGGGTCTTTTTAGTCTTGAGAAGAGAAGACTAAGGAGGGATCTGATCAATGTTTATAAATACTTAAAAGGTGGGTGTCAAGAGGACGGGGCCAGTCTTTTTTCAGTGGTGCCCAGTGACAGGACAAGAGGAAATGAGTACAAACTTGAATATAAGAAGTTCCATCTAAACATGAGGACAAACTTCTTTACTTTGAGGGTGGCAGAGCACTGCAAGAGGCTGCCCACGGAGGTGGTAAAGTCTTCTTCTCTGGAGACATTGAAAACCTGCCTGGACACATTCTTGTTCTAGGTAGACCTGCATTGGCATGGAGGTTGGACTAGATGATCTCTGTAGATCCCTTCCAAACCCATGTGATTCTGTGATTCATCTTGCAATAGTCTTAAAAGAGGTTCATTTGATTCTGTGACCTAACGCAGAAATTCCTCAGCACAGGATACATCAGCTTCTTCAGCCTATTTAAGGTTTGAGGCCTTTAAACTTACTCAACTTCTTTCAGCATTTGAGAACCATTTTCTTATTCTCCTACTTCTTTTTATGCTTGTCAAACACACTACAGGAAACATGAAATTGTGTGTGTTGCACTAGAAAAAAAAAAAAAGCAGCAAATAAATAATGACTGATTCTAAGGTCAATAGCTGTAAAATATTACCCAAGGGAGAAAAAAAAATTACTGAGATCTGAAACGGTGATTATGATGTGAAAATAAAGGCTATTGGCATTATTCCTGAACTGTGGTAAATTTTCTTTTCCCTGGGAAGTATTCTATGAAACTCTTACTTGGAAACTAGACATTATTTACTCTTGATTCATTTCTATTTGAAGAAAGGTAATGGTGCAGTGCCTGCTTCATCAGGCGCTGTCTTCATGTGAAAAGATATATGCATCCTTTTAGGAACTATTATTTTTGGATAATAGTATGGACACAGGTATGAGTAATCTAAAGGTAAAATTACAGAGTTAAAAGATATGGCTCAAGGTCTGTGTATCCTAAGACATCATGGTAATGCTGGCAATATCATAATAGCAAAAAGAATAGAGTATGACTCTTAGCTACACCAGGATTTCATAGTGGTGGCCATTGCCATTATTCAAAGTTCTTCCTACATAAAATCAGCAGTGAATAAGAAGTTGTTTATGGACTTTATGTTAGAACTTTATTGTGTCAAATTAGTGGTTTATTTGTATCTAATATTTCTGTATATAATATGAAATAATTATATTATTATATAATATATATTAATATATATATTAAAAATAATATTATATTTCTGTATATAATATAAAAATATGTCTTGTGGTAATGTAAATCCTGTCTCATTTCTTTCTGAACTGTTCTTTCAATGTACTCAGAAATTTCTAGTATGCAGGCACTCCACTAAAAAAAATCTTTATTCAGGCCAGTTATATCATAAGGTGGTTCTTCTGTGTGACTTTATTTAACTCTTTTAGAAAGAGGTACTGTAATATGTATACACAAATGCTTATATATTACTATCATTAACACTGTTGATGCTTTAGATAATATTCATCATCCTATCTGAGGGTAGATAGGTAATATTGCACATAATGCAATATTATGTGGAATATAATATTCCACGTAATTGTTTAGTGGAACAACAACAAACGAGAGTATTTGCTGATAAAAGTAGAATTAGAAATTTCCAAGAAAACTATTTTTAATATGAATTAAGCAAACTTCATTCTTACTTCATTTTCATGAAAAGTCCCATTTAAAAGTCCTTTTCCAAAAATTATTTTCATACAGTGAAAAAGAAAGGAGGGGAAGAGGGTATGTTTGAGTATTTCTATTACCTAAACTTACTGGTCATAGTCTTACTATTTCCATTTTTCTACTTATATTGTTCTAGACTATTCTGAAGTCCTATCTAACACCTTCATATGGATAGGATTACATCCAATGGGACTGTTAGGAAACAATGATCTCCAGGTGAACTGTAGAAGCTGTATAACATCCATGCTTGCAACTAAGAGTTCCTTTCAAATAGAATCAAAATGACACCCACAGATTAGCTGCCATATTGATTACAAGACACTTATCGACAAATCTTGATAATTCAAAATGAGCACAAGAGTTACTTCAAAACATTTTCTAGAGGATACATTTCTTTTTTACTTATTTTTTAAAACAAATTCAGCTACAAGTAAATAACTGGTTTCTGTTCTGTAGTATATATAAAAAAAATCTAAATAACAACGAAATTTCTCCCAAAGATTTCTGCATGGTCTGAAAGCAATGGGGAAAAGTTCAAATTATTTCTGCAAGAATAAGAAACAATGAGTACTTTCCAGAACAATCTTGGAAAGGTATCAGAAACAAACAAACAAAAAAGAGATTCAACTGTCAAAGCTATTCACGTAGTTCATTATTCCTTGTTTTATCTCACCATACACATCAAAGATCTAAGAATTCTTAATAATATTCCAGGCACCAAATGACAAAGAGATTAAAGTAAGCAAGTAAGAGAGAATCTGTGTGAAATCTGAGTCTTTTTAGACCTCTACTTTTGGGTCAAATGGGATCTGTTAGAATTGCTTCATGTGAAATAGGTGTGGTACATGCCAACTGTTTTCTTACAATAAGAATAAACTCACCATAGAGTAAAGAGTCTATGGTATCAGTGATGGCCAGTCAATTGCTCATTTAATTACTAAGTATAGTTACAGGAAGGTGACTAAGAGGGCAGCTTTTGGATCTACATAGCACCAAATTCCACTAAGAATATGATAAAATGTCAGTATCTTTTTCAGCATAATGTCCTGTATGGATACAGTATCTCCATTATATGCATTACAAGTGTCATATTTGTCATTAAATGTTTTATATAGGTACAAGTATTAGGAATTATTCTGTTGCAGGTTATTTTTGATTTATTAACATTTTCTCTGATATTTAAGCAATTTTTCAAGTTCTTACAAATGCCAGAATAAAATGGAAAAATGCATCAGTGGTCTCTAAGGTCTAGTTCTGTACTTAAAATACTCAATATGATGTCACCTAAGATCTACCATTAGCAGGCAATCTGAATTAGGAGGCAAACTTTGGCAGGGGGAGGCAGGGGAATAAAATCTTTCCTTTTTTTTTTTCTAATCTCAGCCTACATATAGCTAGGAACTCCAATGTCTTGCATCATAAAAACAAGAAACAAAATAAAGCTCAAAACCATTAGGCACATCCTTTGTTTTTCTGGATGATATATTTGGAGGGGGAGAGATTGTTTGTTTGTCTGTTTAGGGAAGAACCAACATGTGAGTCATACTGTTCTAAGGTCTTGCTGTCTTGTTTTGGCAGACAGCAGCAACACTGTACTGTTGTTCTTTGGAATGTTATTATAACAGACACTACTCCAGTGAATTTGGCAAGCATAGCAAGCTGAGTGAGATGCTGCTGCATCTTTTGGCTCTAACACGTGGCTTAGACTTACAGTCCCCTGATGTCTCCTTTTTTTCCTTTTTTTTTCCCCCTTTCCTTTTCTTTCTCCCCCCACTCCCTATTATTATTATAAACACAAATTAAGATGGCTTGGATCCATGGTCCCCACCTAAATTTCTCTTGTCTCTCACAGATGAACAGTATTCTTGAGCTTGTTTCTTGAGGCCTTTCTTGAGGAAAGGGCTACTCGAAACAGTTCAGTACATTCCTGACAGAGACTGAAGGAAATAGAACCTGTTCTGCTCCTTTGACTGCTTTCAGGACCCTCCAGGGGTCTTGACATCTATTTGGATAAATAAATAAAATATTAGCAAAAAAAAAATCATATACTTTCAATTATGTTTTAGCCAGGTTTCCTCTTTCATTTTTTTCACTATAATAAAATATATTCTTCCAAATTATGTTAATAAAATTGTCACTTTTACCTCTTTTCCACTTCCTTCAAACACTCTTCATCAAAACCAAGCAGACATGAACATTTGAAATAAATAAATAAAAAAAAAAGGGTTATGTCCCAGTTTGAGATAAAACTGAACCAATTTTGTGTTCTGGAATTTTACATTTTAGTTAGGCTTCCTCTAACTCTCAGAAATTAACAGCATATTGTGGAGAAAACTGCTCATTCTCAGGATGATAAGGCCAATGTTTTTGCTAAATGCCAAGGAATGGTATGCAGAGAGGCTTTTGCTTATATTTATTGCTATAACAACCAAGGTCAGCCAATTTTTGTTATTTGTCCATTAGAAGGTCGGAAACAGAAAAGCGTAGAGGGTCACACATGTGAGGAGGAACAGACAGGACAGGTGACACAAACCTGACCAACTGGAGTATTCCATCCCATCTGCCCCATGCTCAGTATAAAAGGTGAGGGATCAATGGGTCAATTTCTCTTCTTCTCTTCCTGCCATGGACAATGTCCAAAGAGGACCCTGTCTGTTCATCTGCTTTTGATCCCAGTCTGTGTGTTCCTGACTCCAGAGGTGGAACCTGGTTCCCATCTGTTGCTGAGTCCAGTCTGGGACTTCCCCAGTGCCTGCCAGTGAAAGGACTGTCATCCTGGGAGCTTGATACAATTTTGTATTTATTGTATCTATTTCATTATTATCTTCTTTTTTATTTTAGTTCTTCATTAAAGTACTTTAGTACATTATAAACTTCTGAATTCCTTATGTCTTCCTTTCCTCTCTTTTTTTGGGGGAAAGGGCCATCTGTCGGTCCAGTTGCAGTGATTTCAGCTGAAACCATGACAGGTTAAAAAGAAGTATGGTATCTTTTACTCATAATATGCTTATTTTCCCTTGTAATTATAGTTATGATGAATGTAAACTGTGTATCTGTAAACATCTGAAAAATAAAATCTGTGTGTATATTTCTTAATAAATTAATACTCTGGTCCCTGTGATTTTCTTATTTCCAAATTAGACATCATAAAGGATCATCATTATTCACACCTAACATATGTTTGCAGTCTGAGCACCTACAAAAATTTGTCATGCAAAAGCTCCTCAAAGAGAAAAAAATAATATTTTATCTGTTTCTGATAAGGAAGAATCTTTGTAACATATGAAAGTGTACTAAACTTTCTTATTTTCCTTTCCTCCTCTAATTTCTTATATCAGATATGAGGGTTACAAACATTTATTGAAACCCTGAATATGTAAACAGGTCAAAGGCATATTCTCAAAAGCAAATTGTAATATGAACAGCAGGTTACAAATGAGCTCAGTGCTTGCAAAGATTTCAGTCCCTAAGTACTCAACATACACCTTTAAATTTGTGCATTTTATACAGAGGTGCTGGAACAGGTCCAGAGAAGGGCAACGAAGCTGGTGAGGGGTCTGGAGCACAAGTCTTACGAG
>BJBW01011572.1:0-56785 GCA_004320125.1 Scolopax mira
CCAGCAGGACGAGGGAGGTCATCCTGCCCCTCTGCTCTGCCCTGGGGAGGCCCCATCTGGAGCACTGTGTCCAGTTCTGGGCCCCCCAGTTCAAGGACAGGGAACTGCTGGAGAGGGTACAGCAGAGGGTGACAAAGATGATGAGGGGCCTGGAGCATCTTCCTTACAAGGAAAGGCTGAGGGACTTGGGGCTTTTCAGTCTGGAAAAGAGAAGACTGAGGGGGAATCTGATCAACACCTATAAATATTTAAACGGACGGTGTCAGGAGGATGGGGCTGGTCTTTTCTCAGTGGTGCTCAGTGGCAGGACAAGATGAAATGGACAAAAACTTGCATAGAAGAAGTTCCACCTAATCATGAGGAGGAAGCTCTTTCTGTGAGGTTGGCAGAGCCCTGGAACAGGCTGCCCAGAGAGGTGGTGGAGTCTCCTTCTTTGGAGATATTCCAAACCCACCTGGACAAGTTTCTATGCAACCTGCTCTGGGTGAACCTGCTTTGGGAGGGAAATTGGACTAGATGCTCTCCAGAGGTCCCTTCCAACCCCATGTGATTCTATGATTTCCAGCAGGAGATGTGATTACTGTGTATGTATGTGCTTGCTATAGACAACAGAGACAAGGACTGATGGACTCGTGTTCGGTTGGAGGTGGAGGCCTCACATGAAAAGCATCAGCAAGCTGACTCATGCTTCTCTGACATACATTTGCTCAGGAAGATTCATCATAGCTTACTTGTTTTTCCATCTGCATAACCTTATAGGCAGACCTTAAAATCCTCTAGGGAGCCTGAACATGACCTTTGTTTCTCTCCATCTGCTGACATAACTACTGGGAAGAAGTGTTCAGCAGCACAGAATCCATTTTGCTGGAAGACATTGGGCAATGAGTGCAACACAAATAAATGCAAATCTTGACTCGGTGACATCAGCATCTATGAACACACTGTAGCTCTGGTGAAGACTTCAGCAGCAGACAGCTTCCTGTGGAGAAATTAACTAGGGAGTTGATGATGCACACAGCCATAAGATCATCCAAAATTCAAAATTAATTCAGTTTCATCAGTGGCTTCCTGAAAATAAGCAATTAATTATTTACTATGAGGAGATACATATTTATCATTTAGCATTCCACAGGTCCATTGTTTCTACATTAAAAATACCTCAAACACCATCACAGTCTACTTTGTTGTTTTCCTCTCAGGAAATAAAAAATAAAAAAATCAAAGACTTGAGATGTCAGAAGCCGACCCTCACGCTCATTTCCACTAAGCGCATCGCAGAATAGAGGAAGCAGGGAACAGGCAGGGAACAATTCATCATCACACTTCAATCTGAGCCTAGACTTACAGCATCATGGTTCACTGACAACCGTGATCACTAGCTCTTACCAGCTGTCAATTGCAAGGAAGGTGGCAGAGCATAAGAAACTTTGGGAAACTACCTCCAGTTTCTTAGAGGCTGGTTTACGTCCTGGAATCTGAAGTTTAATGGTCTTTCTTTTCAGGCTTTTATTTTTTAATCCTTTGTATTGTAGCTTCAGGCATTCCCTAACCATCTCCAAACCTTTCTGGCATCATTCTAAATCCTTTTCTTCAGGCACAAGTTTTACACTCTGGCCTTAAAATGCAGCTATGGATTATGCATTCATTATACTTCCGAACACAGGCAGGATCAGCACTTGTTATGTATTTGGATAAAGGACAGCCTTTGAAAGCCCGATATCCTATGGGATATGCTATGGCTGATTCACCAGGTGCCAATATTCTGTCTGGTAATTCACAATTGGTACTCTTCCAATTAGCAGTAGGAGACATAACCGCTAATACTGCCAGCTGCTACCTGGACTGCCTGTCTTATCTGCTGTCTTTTTCTTTTCCTATCCTGTTTGTCTTCTTGTATCTTTTAAGAGATATTCCGCAGCAAGACAGTGGCATTAAAACATTCGATTAGCATTAACTGATGCCGCCAACAAAAAAAAAGGGTAAGCAGCCTATCCTAGTGATAAGGCAGGGGAACAACAAACCGAGGAAGGCAGGAGTTTTGCTGGGTAAAAAGTGTTTGGGGAGCGAGGAGGGAGATCTGAGCCAGCCGAGCGGCTGCTCTCCCTCCGAGGAGGGGGGACACACGGGGGTGCAGATGCTTCTCAAGGCACGGGCGAGCAGGTCGAGTCATGACTCCCCGCATCCCTCCCCGTGTGGCTCCGGGGGACGCTGCGGGGAGAGAAGGGCCGGGATGGCGGGGCTGGGACACCGGAATCCAACCCTGCAGGTCCAGGCCACTCAGCGGGGCCGGGCAGGCCCAGGTGCCGCCCCCCCCCCCCCCCCCCCCCCCCCCCCCCCCCGCGGGGGGGGGGGGGGGGGGGGGGCCCCGGGGCCCCCCCCCCCCCCCCCCCCCATCCCCAGGACTGCAAAGCCCAGAGAATGGCCCCCAGCCCCGGACGCGGGCACGCCGCCCGGTTCACCGGCTGCAGCACCAAGCCCACCCTAAGGGCAGGCAGAGGGCTGCCGGACGTAGGTCGGCCGGGCCGCCGGTCGCTATGGCAACGGGCCAGGCCGCAGCCCGTCTGGCCGCACCATGTTCCTCCCACGGGGGCGGCTGCCGCCGCGGGGGCCAGGTCCGGCGGCGCCGTTCCCCTCCGCTCCGCGGGCTCTTTAAGGCCGGCGGCATCCTCTGCCGCCGGGAAGGGACTCCCGGTGCGGAGGGAGGCCGCAGCCGCCGGGCTGTGTCTGCGGCGGGCGGGGTCAGGTCTGGCCCCCGCCTGGCTGCGCCACCGGGGCCTGCCCAGGGTGGGAGAGGAGGAGGAGGAGGAGGAGGAGGGACTCCGCAGCGGCAACAACTGACGTGTCCCCGCCATGGAGCTCGGTGTGATTCATCAGCAGCGGCGGCGGGGCGGCAGCGGGGTGCCACGCACCGTCCCCGCCTAGGCACGGCCGCGGCGGGGGCTGCCTCCCCTCTCCCTCCCCCCCCCCCCCCCCCCCCCCCCCCCCCCGGCACCGTTCTACCACCTGCACCGCCCCCTTTCTCCTTCTCATCTTCCTCCTCCTCTTCCTCGCCGCCTGCTCCTCTGCCCCCGCCGCGACGCCAGTATTCCAGGGGGGGTGGAGGGGGGGGGCAAGATGGAAGAAATCTTGCGAAAGCTGCAGAAGGAGGCGTCGGGGAGCAAGCACAGGGCCATCAAGGAGAGCTGCACCTGGGCCATCGGTAAGGGGCAAAGGGGGGGGGAGCGCCGGGCTGACCCCTCCGGGGAGCGGAACGGAACGGAACGGGGCACGGCCCCTCCGTGGCCGTAAGCGGTGCGGGAGCCCCCGACGGGGAGGTTTGGTGGCGTTGGGGGACAGGGGGACCCCAGCAAACTTGTGGGCGCTGAGGCTCCCGCGGTTGGGAAGGGACCGGGGAGCTCCGCGCTGCTGTGGGCACAGGCTGGTGGTACCGGAGAGCATCCCTCTCCCCCCCCCCCCGCCCCCCCCCCCCCCCCCTCCGCCTCCCGCATCTACTCCGTGGCTCTTGCCAGGCAGAGAGGGGTGTCGATAGCTGTCAGTTTCTGTCAGTTTCTGTGTGTGCTGGGGGGTGCCTTCCCCCCCCTTTGCCCTCTCCTTTCCCCCTCTCCCTCCTCCTTCCCTCCCCTCCAAAATCATCGTAAAAAAAATCTCCAGTACAGTTTTTTCACTGCTGTCGGCATTTATTTTAAAAGCTGCATTTATTTATTTATTCATTTGTTTATTTGGACTGGATTCCCTGAGCTCTCTTATCCCTGCCGTATAATGGAAATAATGATCAATAAAAGGAATCGTTCTTTTAAGGGAATATGAGCTTAGCTGCATTTCAGCATCCATCCATTTTCAGCGATTGGCTGTGACTTGAAAAGCTTTTGATGCAAACTACCTGGAGCACTAGTCAGCAAGACCCCCCTAATTTACATCGGCTTAACTCTGATGCTTAAAATGGCTTTAAATTTGTATTTTCCATCCATCCATAGTTACAGCTATCTGTCATAGTTGATACCTGTTGCTGACTTAACTGCTGGCCTTTTCAGCTTGATGTTCCACTAATTGTGTGTTAGCCTTGCACAGCAGCCATGCTAATATCCTCCATACTGTTGCAGTTTTCGTGGATGTTTTAGCATCTGTGCTGCCCCAGTGCTGATGTGTGAAAGGGAGTTCACTGAGGAGAAGATGATGGTACTTAGATGCCTTCTCACTGGGCGCCCAGTATCCTGATAGATTCATGCAAATCTTTGGAACCTGAGAGCAGCAGTGACTGTTCTGTCAGCTGGAGTAGGTATAAACTTCAGGATCCTTGTTTCAGAGACTGTAGCCAGATGTATTTCTGTGGTTGAACTCAAAAGTTTCTTTTAAAAGCCCTGTTGTTTCCTTCCATTCTACAGAAACGTTGGATTCTCCTGATGCTACTATTAAGTTACCTGCGTATCAGCTAAGGTAAGAGCTTTTAATGTTGAATCGTAGAATCATAAGAGCTTTTAATGTTGAATCCTGTAGAGCTGTGAGTATTTGTAAAACTGAAGTAACAATTTCAATTGGAAGTGGACAGAGGAGAGGACCAAATCTATGTGATTTCTTTAGTCTGCAGATACACGTATCTAGGCTGGTAATAGTGGATAATTTGCTGACAAGCCCTTGGCCTCCAGCCATGAATGAAATGTAAGGAAACCTGTTAAAATGGGTATGACTGTATAATGTTGATGCTTGGTTAGAAAGGAGGACTTTCTTACCATCTGAAGAGTTTTTTCAGAATTACAGCTTTCAGTGTAAGTGATGATACTTCTGGGTGTGTTTGTTTTTCTTTTAAATCCAGATCAGTTTCTGTTTACTGAAAAGAAATATTCTAGAAACTGAAGGGTTATATCATCATATAGCTAGGACACTGGGTAGGAACTAAAATAATACAGTTTCTATGCCTACTTTTTCCTTTAGCCTGCTAGATTATTTTGAGTAAGCCTTCTCCCTTCTTGCTGCCTCCATTTGTACACCTATAAAATGGGGGAGGTGGCACTGCCCTTGTTTGTAGAGCTAAATAGCTCTTGGTTTGGAAATTCTGATTGTTATGGAGAAAGTTAACATGCAAAATTATTCACTGTCCATTTTGACAGAACCACGAGGAAGCATCAAAAGAAAACAGCAAGTGCAGTGCTCAAAACAGGAGGACACTATTTCCCACAGCTTGTCATTGTGAAGTGCTTAGGCTTGCCTTGTTTGAGAATGTAATGGGTGCTAAATATTTGCATGGGTTCAAAAAGCACCTCAACAAATCCGTGGAAGAAATTGATTGAAGTCTATCAGGTGCAAAGGTACCCCTTCTTATTCAGAAGTGCTTTAGTCAGGGATGACTGAGCTTATAAAGGAGTATGTAGGAGTGTTGCTATAAATTTGGCCTCTCTTATAGTCCTCGTAGATATCCCCTGTTAGTTGCTGGAAGAGGTGACACTTCTTTACCACAGTATTAATCTAGTGGGAGTATTTATTTATTTTTACCTCACTGCTCCTTTAATATACACTTGGTACAGCTTTGTGCAAGGAAGATTGTGGATTGAAGAGCTAATTATTCCAGAGAAGTTGCCAAATAGGGAAGGAAGAAGAGCAGTTCTGCTGCTGCCCTGAAACCCTGTCAGCTGCAGCCCTCAAGTCAATGGGGAGTGGATGTAGCTCTGGTCTGACATGACCAGTGCCAGACACGAGCATTTCCAACAGGGCTTGGGCAGCTGAGAACAGCTGGATGAGTAATTCCCAGTAGCTCCATTAGAATTAGGTTATGTGTACTTGGCACTGTGGTTGGAGAAAACTTGGCTCTTTATCTTCCCATTTATCACCCTTTGTCTTTACAGTGTGTGGTCTTTCTGTTTTTATATTCTATTCTCATTCCCTATGAATTTGTTAGTTAGCTGTTACCGCATTTCTTACCTGTTCACTTGCCTGCTGCCTCTTTACAGATATGCCTGCCTTTTTCTCTTCTTCCTCCAGTGTTCTTAATTCTTTTTAAATAAAGCTAATACCTTCACAGGTGTAGCTATGATGAAGTAAACTCTTAACGTTAGACTTGTCAGGAACAATGTACTCAATATTAATGGAGGTTTTGCACTAGAGAATTTGAATAAAAGCTTTGGTTGTGGGGTTCTTGGTGTGGTTCTGACTCAGACGGTGTGGGAGATGTTACAATTGGAAGTACTTTGAGTTTATTCTTCATTCTCTGCTAACAAGCTACTGCCAGACTCCAGGTCAGCACACAGGGCCACCTCTTGGGATGGAGTTAGCCTGCATGACGTGAAAATGCCAGCTTTGGCAGGGGGGTTTGACTAGATGATCTCCAGAGGTCTCTTCCAACCCCATATCATTCAGTGATTCTGTAAAATTGGATAAAAAATTCATCTTTGCTTGGTATTTGTAAAGAACAGCACTGATGGCTTGGTTCCTAACAGTGTAAAAGAAGAGCCTGGAAAACAGAGCGATAGCAGTGACCAGAAACATAGCCGAGGGTGCAGGATGGAGAATCCAAACCATGTCCCTTTCCTGCTTTCAGCTTGATCAGGTGCAGATTGCATCATCTGCTGTAACACAGATCAACCCCTGGCTGCTCATCCGCTTTGAATCTGCCATTCACCCTTTCTCCTGTAACACTTTCAGGGTGTAGTGGCAGAGACTGGAAATATGGTTTGGGATATTCCATGATACTGGAGTTAGAGTGAAGGTATGTCTCGTATTTCCACCCCCTAGTCCACAACTGGGATCCAACATCCATAGTGGTAACATACTGAAAGTGTTAAAGGCAGTGTGCCAAATAGTATTTGTGAGCTCTCTCCCAGGAGCAGCAGCTGAATGAGTATTTGGAGCACTGAATGGCAAGGGAAATGTCCCAACTTGTTTAGTAGGAAAGTTTGGTCTGTCTTTTGAGTGTGCTGAATACAAGGAAAGCATATCATCACTTCTCTACAGTATATTTGGGTAAGTTACTGAAGTAGGGAACATCTATACTGCATAAGAACGGGGGGACAGATTCATGATCTGCCTTGTCCAGGTGAGGTAGATACTGTCTCAATTTCAGAAATAGATAGGGATACTTCCTAGATTTGCTACGTCTGAAATTGAGACGGTATCTATCAGTATCGTTTTTATTTCTCCACAATGGAACATCTGACTTCCACTAGCAAGTTGTGCTGGTGTTACTGCTGTTTAAAGGATGGCCATGCCCTTATTTCAGTCCTCTTCCTTCCAGAACTGAAGGGTGAGGTCTGCTCACGAGAAGGAGAAGGCCTAAACTTCAAACTTCTTTTTTTTTCCCCTTAAAAAATAAAAGGCCATTTGCTGTTTTTGAAACCACAATTAAAGATGTGTAGAGGTTCTTCATAAAGTTTTCTTTTAAGACAGTGATCCTCACATGAGAATGGGGATGACAAATTACCTCTTTGCATTTCGTACAACTAGTTGAGTTCAGAGATTTTTTACAGGTTATATCAGGAACTGCTTATCTCCATACTATTGGGGTAGATTACTCCTCTGTTGGTGCTTGCTCCTGACCTACCCATAGCTTTCTCTCTCCTGTTGGGCTTCCTGAAGCAGGTGCAATTAGTTAGGGGGTTCAGCTGTAGTGTTTCTGTGTGAGCTGTGCCCAGCATGTGGCTGGTAGCCATTTAGGCAGCACGTGCCTGCTGTGTTTGGGACCACCTGGGATATTTGTGCCTCAAGGGAGCGCAGTGACTGGACGTTCAGCCTGGAATGTCATTCTTTAATTAATTTGATAGAGATCTGTTGGGTATATCTACAGGGGGTTAAATGAGACTGTTTTGCTGTTCAGCTTCTTTTGATGTTAATTGAACTTATGAATCCAAATCCCAGTTAATAACCTTGCATATTAATTCTAGTGAGGGTCATTATTTAAATGTCTCACTTCTTAAAGAAATAACAAATCTCCAAGAAATTCAGACTTCCCCACAGATTCTGATCAGCTCTGCCTTGAGATAGGGAGTGCTTTTTCAGTACTTTAAATTATGAACACACTATTAAGCCAGGGTATGGAATTGTAAAGAAGATTAAAGTGGACCAGGATGAAGATGACCTTAAGTCAGTCCAAGGTTTTGCCACAGATGTCCTGTGAATTCCTGAGAAGGGAGAGTCACATAACCCATGGTTAATTGGTAACGGCTCCATCATTGCCTGCCTCCTATGATGTTTGTCTCTGATGAACAGCTGTTGTGAAAATTAGATAGATACTAAGTGCTTGAGGAGGCTGGATGGACGACTTATAAATAATGAATTAGATAGAAGGAATTGATGTGGTGGTTTAATTGGTGAATTGATCACCCGGAAAATAGCTTAAGAGAGCTTAATGTTGTCTGCCAGCAAACAACTGTTTGCTGCTAACTTGAGCCACGTTCACTTCAGTATTTTCAAAATGACAAGTTCTGCCTTGAGGCCAACCACCTACATTGAGCAAGCCCCTCTTCTTGGCTAATTCCGGGCCAGTTTCTCCATTGTGATTTTAAATGTGATCTATAAAAGGTAACTGAACAGACACAATAAAATGAGCCTTGAAAGAAAATGTTTGATCAGAGCAGTTTAATACTCCTGAGGATTATGTATGTACCAGAGAATAAAATAGGAGACTAGACAGCGCTTGCCAGGGCTTTGAAAAAACATTCTTGGAATGTTTTATGCAATTAAATCATGCCTTATAGGCTATATAAAACTTGGTGGCTTTCTTCAGCACAGACTTGGTGGTGTAAAGAGGAGGTTGGTTGGGCCTTTTGAGGGAGGCTGGGGCTTGGTGGGCACTTCAGGGGTTGTGTTTTGGTGCTTCTGTCCTTACTGGAACCTGGAATCTTCTGTACAGAGTATCTTACTACATCCTTGCCATTCTTCATTAGGAAATTTTTTTTTTATTATCCTAAAGAGACTTTCTCATAGTTTGAAGGCCCTTCCTGTAACTTCCAGGTCTTTCTACTATCCTGTCACTCCTTTTTTTTTTTTTTCTTCTGACCATAACAAATGTATCTTTGCCCTTTTTTCAGGGTAGTAGAAGCCTCACTGCAGACTTGAGTTTGATCTGTTCTGTGGTGCTTGTGTGGCTTTTCTCTCTTTGCTCTCAGGGAAACATGACTGAGTGCAGAAGATGCATAAGCAAGATTCTCGATAGTATAAATTGCTGTTCGTGCCAGCTTAAAGTTTCCCCTGTGGACTTTAAAGTAATGGCTGTGAGATGTGTTGATGAGTGGAGCAGTCTGGCATAGTAACTGATGTAATTTATATTCCTGCTTCAAAGATGAACCAGAAAAGTAAGCATTTGGAAAGCCTATCTCTTCAGCATATCTGTACACTGCACATCTCTGTACTGAGAAGTTGCAGAAAGTCATTATAATCAAATGGAAGAACAGACTCAAGCCTTCGAGGCATGGATTCTGGGTGCCAAATTGGAGAGATAACAACAGGTCTTGGCTTTCAGAGCTGCTGAGCATTTCCTAGTCCTGTTTGTGTTGGTAGCAGTTCTTATCTCCATTACTGCAAAAGATTGCATCCCTGTGGCATTTCACATTGGCCTTTCAAAAATAGCTGATATTTCTTGGGATTTGAGCTGTGAAGTCAGAAGTTGGTGGTGAGCAGGGTCCTCTGTAATAACCAGTTTATGTCCAGTTCTCTCTCCCGTTTGTGTCCCACTGCTGTTCATGCTAGCTTTTGTGAGCAATTTGTGAACTTCAGGAAAACAGTGCAATGACAAGCAGTCAGGAAAAGAAGGAAGACTTAAACTTAGCTGAAACCTGAAATATCTATCCACTTTGTATTTTTGTTTCCTGTAGTCCTGGGGATTTTGGGGATGAAATTGGTAATTCTACTCTGCCATTTATTTCTGCATCTCTAGCTTTGCATCTGACATACTTCTGGAGAAGTAGCTGCAACTTACAAACTCCTAAATAAAACACCATGCTCACTCATGTTAGCTTACATGTGCTCAACAAATAATAAAAGCAGTTAAGTGTGGTGTGATCATCACCAAGCATCCAGTGCTGCAGAGAATTCCAGTCCACTTAGTTTTGCAGATAAGTCATCCACTTAAAGAGTCTTGCAGCTTGAGATGCATCTTGGCTTCTCCATTGTGAAGAAATATTTGTGATTTCATCATCTCATTCTCCCATTTGTTTTGTTTATAATTTCTTTTAGTTTATTTCTACTGGGAGAGAGTTGACAGGGAAACTGATATATATATATATAGCAGATCCCCTGACCAGAAGAAAGGAGCGGGGAGGGAGGAATGATGGCCTCTGAGTTTTTTTTTTTTTTGGGGGGGGGGCTGTTTTTAGCATCTCTCTCTCTATTTTAGTCTTTGTCATTTTTAAAACACTTTGCTTCCTGCCTCAGCCACCTGGCATTAAGTATTTCTGTGCTTTCCTCCTGAACCTGACTGCTGGATACGTGACTCATGCTGCTCAGCCATTACAGGGATGCTATCTGGCATTCAGCAAGTGGATGCTGAGTTCCCTGGCAGGCATCTGGCCAAGAAGAGATTCGGGTTGTTGTGTGGACTGCTGAGCTGCAACTCCTCTGTTGGCAGTTTACAGGCTGGATCCAGGCCTCTGGGGCCGTTTATGTAGTTCATTTGGTGTTTTGAATGGTGTACATGATATAATGGTTAGAGTTAGAAGGGACCTTAGAGATCATCTCGTTCCAACCTCTGCTCTGGTCCTGATAGGATTGCATTCCTAGTTCTAATATGGAGGGTGGGTGGGAGGAGAAGACTTGTGGTTAGAAAGGTGGTGTGTCACTGTCTGATATTTTATTTGGATCAATCCATATGCTTAATCCATGATATGTAACTGGCCTGATAGGCAAGTATTTTTATCTCAACAGAACTTTGCATCTGTTCTGGGACCCCAAAAGACAGCAGTGTTGGAGAAGAAAGGGGTGTGGGGGGTTAGTTTCCATCATGCATGTCTGAACTCTTGCTGTCAAGACAAGGTTGCAAAAGTGTTGGAAGGCCTCTAGATCTAGGAGTCCCTAAAAACAGGGCTTATGGCTCTTGAAGGTGCCAAAGAAGGTTTGGTATTGTCATTGGCATGATTACTGAAAAATTATTTCTATTACTCTTATTTGTCGATTTGTGTGGGGTTTGGTTGTTTAAGGGCAGTGCTTGCTCTTTCTGAAACTAACTTTCTGCCCTTCCTGACATTTTTTTGTAGTGGTGAACCTTAATATTCACTGCTGCTTTGGGTCTTTGTACCTTTTGTTGATTCTTCTGAAGACCTATTCTAGATTTGTAACCAAAGCCCCCAGTCTACTCACTGGTTTTGGCTGGGCCAGAGTTGATTTTCTTCATAGGGGCTGGTAGGATGGGCAGCTTCATAGGCCGAGCTGCCTTTCGGGGTTAGCCCCCAACATGCTTAGTCTTTAAGGTCCCTTCCAACTCTAACCATTCTGTGATTCTATACTGTTACTATGGGATGTATGTAATTCATTCAGTACACGAATAGCACCAATAAAAGATGAGAGCAGCCATAGTTCTGAGTGTTTGTCTAATTTCTAACAACTAATGCAATACGTTGCCCTAAGGGTGGAAGGATGATAATGGGATAACAGTGTGTGTGTTTGTTTTAAACATCTGATCGCTTCTAGTGCTTACAAAGGAGAAGAAAACGAACATTGGGAGGCTGTTGATAATTGCCTTAGAGAATGAGATATGGATGGGTGGGGAAAACAGGGGATGGAAGAAGAGAAGTGGCACTGAAAACTGAGAGGACTGCTTGCCTACTAAATGAGACTTGATTCTCCTGTGCTCTTGGTGTGATGCTGTGCAAGGCATGGCTTTTCTTTGTTTGGAAAATGAAGGGGTGAGTGGGAATAATAAATCTTTTCTCACAGTTCTTTTATTTACATTCCATGAAAAGTAACAAAGCTGCAGGAAATACCTTGCCTTTGGTTCCCTTGAATGTTTGTTTGCTTAAGAAACTGAATATGCTAAGGTGCAGTGAGTGTAAAATTACATAATGCATTGCAAACGTGGGGATATTTTTAACAACTGTCCCTTCGGTCTGTCAAGATTTAGCATTGCACTGCTGTGAAAGCTGAATGGAATTGCAGATTGCAGCATTAACCTTCAAAATGTAACTAGTAATGACCAGAAATACACTTCATCCTCCCATTTCTCCATCAACGGGTTTTGTAAGTAACTCTAGGCCATCCAGCTGTAATGGGGAAAATAAAGTTGTTAGCAAGATGTCTATGCTATAGTATCTCTGTGTCTCTTCTGTCTCCTCAGTTCTACCCTGTCCCAGCATTGTAAAACTTCTGATGGAAGTTTAATTCTCTTAAGATGCTTTATTTCATGTTTTCAGTGTACTAACATTTTGAAGCAAAAATGTTTGCACTGGAAAAATCACAAAATTACAGAATGATACGGAGTTGGAAGGGACCTCTGGAGATACGTGATCCAACCCCTCAGCCAAAGCAGGTCCACCTAGAGCAGGTTGCACAGGAGCATATCCATGCAGGTTTTGAATGTCGCCTGAAATGGAGACTCCACTGCCTCCTTGGGCAGCCTGTTTCAGGGCTCTACCACCTTCAAAGTAAAGAGGTTCCTCCTCATCTTATGTTCAAGTTTGTGCCCGTTACCTCTTGTCCTGAAATCCTCAGCTTCCCTTTGAGGCTTACCAAATACAGGGAAGAGAGGTTTCATGGAACAGCTTTTGAAATTGTAGGCTGAGGAAATCAGTGCCTCAGTGGCTCTACAGAAGGCCGGGAGGTATACACTACAGATGGATGCTCTGCTGCTCATCACATCTTCATGCTATGCTTCAAATGATAATCAAGAAAATCACCTAAAGGATAAAAATTGCCTTATAATGAACATTTGTGAGGTTTACATGTGCCATCAAGTTCCTTAAGAGCAGAGTTAGTAAGTGGCTGTTATACCTTGTGCATAAAGGGCAAAATTCTACTGGGGTGGATGTTCTAGGGAGAGTGATGATAACGTGTCACGGAGAGATTACACCACAGCTTTGGAGACTGGAAGCATCCTGATTATTATTTTGCCTTTGTCTGCTTTAATATCGTGTAGAATCTTTTCTTGTCTCTCTCCCTTTCCCCTCAAGCAAAGGTACATTGTGTGCTTATGTTTTGTGTTTTGTTCTGTTTCGATTTCATCTTGACAACAGTTATCAGGCACCTATCTAGGAACGTTGTGTTTATGTTGAAATCAAGATGTTATTAGCAAGTGTAGCAAAGAAGCAAATGACCTTAGAAGCGCTCTCCAGCTGAGTGACTGTGCTGAGCTATTTAATTACGATTGCATGAATTCTGTGGTCTTGGCTGCATTAGGCTGGATGGCAGATTAAATTGTTCCTGTTTGGCTTTCCTGTGACTAGGGCTCTGCTTCTGCTCTTACAGCAAATACATCTCTCTTGGAAAGTATGTAAATAACAACATTTAGAAATGCTACTGTGTCACTCTTTTAATATCAAGCAGTATTAAATTGCACTCTCATTCAACATTTGAGGTTGAAAAATTGTTGAAGTTCTAGCTAACAAACTGTATGAAGACACATTTAGGCATTATCCCTCTCTTCCTTTTCCCCATGTCATTAAGTGTCCTCTAATAAGCAGCCCTTACGTTTTCCTCCAGAGGCAGGTTCATTTTAATGTTGGGTGAAGCGATTACTTTGTGTTTTGGTTTGAAAAGCAAGAGGAGTCAAGGGAAGAGGGGGAATACATGAAGGAAAGAGGATGGAAAAAGGAAATGCTGAGCTGGAAGGGAGAAAGATGGAGACAGCAGCTGAGGTGAGAGAGAATCAGATGTTAAACCTTGAGTCATATGAAAAGGAGCCTTTCCATTGTAACTGGGTGAAGAGTTTTGTACTGTGCAGGGAGAAAAAGAACTAGGTTTTGTTTTTTGTTTAAAAAGAAGCTGCAAATGGTGAGGAGGAAAACCAAAAATCATAGAATAGTTTGGGTTGGAAGGGAGCTTTAAAAGTCATCTAACGCCTCTGCAGTGAGCAGGGACATCAGGTTGCTCAGAGCCCTGTCCAACCCAACCTGGCTTTTAGCCAGAAATTATGAAGTTATAAGTAAAGATAGAACCTCACCTGGTTATGTGGGAGGTAAATCTCTGGACATGGGAAACGTGCACACAGGTGTGTCTGTGCTTGTGAGTAACTGGAATAAAATACTGACCCTGCTGAAGCATGTCAGAATTTCTATCAACATAGTCCAAAGCAGTCTCTCAGCTTGGTTTTGTTGGGGTTTTTTTGCAGGACCTGTGAACCACAACACCGACTGCTTGTTTGTTCTTATGTAGCAAAGCTCTCTAATAGTGCATAGAATCACCTAGATTGATCGTTAAAGATCATCTAGTCCAACCATCAACCTAACTCTGACAAAAAAATGGTCCTGAGGACCATGAATGATGATCTATGTAGTGGTACAGCATCATAAAGATTATTTATTGTTGGATTTTTCTTGAAATGGAGGGTTCTAACTGGAAGACTTAAGACTTTGTCTTTTATCCTGTTGCTCTAAAACATCTCTTTACTGATATCAACAAACTTGTATTTGCATAGAGATACAAGTTTTAGTGCTGGAGGGTTCTGTTGTCATTATCTGGTCCGATTTCCTGCATTGTGGAGCCTGAGAACTTGTTCTATATTTATATGCTGCAAGTTCCAAACTTCTCTCTGAGCTCAATGTCATATTCTTTGTAAGTGGGACAGTCGTATTTCTGCTGTAGATAAAATTAATCATTTCTCTAGCATGTGAGTGAAGACTTAAAATCTCCTTTCTTCTTGAAGAGCTGTTGCTTGGAAAAAGATATATTAATTTCTTGTTCCTCTTTCAGGTTTTAAGTACATCCATTATGAACCATAAAGTTTTTGTTAGAGAATGTTGATAAAAGACACCAAGCTAGAACAGGAGAAGAAGAGTTATGGGTATTTCTACTTTTCTATGTACATATATATAAGAAAACACTGTTGGAATTTGTTTTCTGCAAATTAAATCATCCCCTTTTGTGAAGGGACATTATTTTCTTCTGTTTGGTTTATGTAAGGGTAACAGAATTTTGTGAATTCATCTCTACCATTTATTTTCTCATGATGGGCCAACTTTTCTGCTTGAATAAGTGAGGCTGATGGAGTTACGTGCTGTGAAACCTTGTTCGTTTTAAGCAGCTAAAACTGAGGAGCTTTTCTTAACTGTCAGTGTTGCTCTGACTGAAAAATGTCTGTTATCCTGCCTAACAAACAGCATATCAAAAAATGGCAACAGCCCCAAATCAAATTCTTATCTGTTCTTTGTCTGGGCTGTGAATTGTGCTCTGGAATGCAAATTACATGTTGATAAGGCCCAGAATTTCTGAATTTCTTTCCCCTCTGTAATTTTCAGGGGGAAGATAATGCAGAGGGATGTCTTATTTTTAATCTCTATTTTTAATCCCATTTCTGAAAATTAATGTGGTTATCACCATTTGCATGAAGGGAAATAACTCTTACAGTGGTGAAGAATACTTCATTTATAGTGTCCCCTTCCCAAAGTCAGGTGGAGGTGAAGGCAAGCCAGTTCCAGGCACTAACAAGAAGGAGTTAAGATCAGGCAATTCCCTATCTTCATTACCTTTTTCACCATGAGAGTGACTTAATGAGCCATTATTCTCCTCTCATTGAAGGCTTTTCCCACTACAATGAGGACAGGAATATTTTTATGATCTCTTAGTTACCGTAGTAATTTGTCTTGCTCTGACCTTTTTGGCAGCCTGTTGTGGATGGCCTGTCCTAGCATCCCTTGGGACAGACCTGCAGGGAAAGAGGGAGGCTGATGAGCCACAGCGAACTCGGGCAACTAGAGAGGTCATTGTAACCCAGCATGGGGAATGTAAAGGTTATTTACGGTCTCACGACTCATTCTGCAGTTTATGAAGAGGAGTTGGGGTAGCTCTGAAAGGACAACCTGTGCTCCTGAAGATACTGGTCCTGGATTACATGCTTGGTTCTGTTTCTGACCTGTTTGCAGGTCACCTAGAACTTAGTCCAGGTACCATGGAGGTCTAGTGAGAAAACTCGAAGTAGTCTCAGTAGGAACAGGATAGAGTCTTTGCCCTTGATGCTCTCTGCTTACTCTGTTTTGCATGTAGCAAGGTCCACACTTACCAAAAGCTGGGTTTTTTTAATGGAGTGCCCATTAATGGAAATGGCTACTGGATTTTAGTGTTCTTAGAATACATCTTCTGGGTCAGGACAGGCAGGTGGTTGTCACTTTCTGCTTTGAAGAGAGGGTGCTGCCATCATGTTATATTCGTTTGTTCAGTATTTATGCATTCTACCAGCTTTGCAGAGAAAAAGCATGATTAGGAAAGCTGCTTCATGTCTCTGCAATTACCTTCTGTAATTTGAGAGCACTGCTGTGTGGATGTATGCAAACAATACGATGTGTGGGTTTCAGCATATATCTGAACGCATCCTTTTTCTTCCCCATCATTCCTTCTTTACATCATCTCAACTTCTTTCTTCCCTCTGGCTTCTCTTTCTATTGCTTTGTTTCATCCGTCCATGCCCAGGAAACCTTATCCTGAAACTTTTGGAAACTTCCCCTCCTTCAAGTCAAAGGTGCTCCCTTCCTTTCGTGCCTTCTCTGTGTTGTACTTGACTCATCTTATTTAGGGTTAAGTTGGTATTTGTGCCTAAAACTGTACATAAGTCCACACCTGCATGCATCGGTATGGAAACTTAGGAGTTCCAGTTTGAAACAAGTCTCTATACAGTAGTGTAAATGGAAGACATTCTGGAAAACAAGTGGCAGACAATGTGTTTTGAAGTATATTGATGTGCACCAGATTATTCTGAGAACCTGTGCATCTAGAAGATGTCTTACGTGTGTAGCACTACAAAACCAGAAGGAATTGTCGCTTGACAGTGTAGCGCTGCAGACAGGGGAGTAAGCAATGAGATCCCGTGGTGTGGGACCACTCAAAACAGGGTGGGATTATAAGAGGGCTGTAAAGTATAAGAGGAAAATCTCAAGACCTTTCTCTGTTACACTCTGGTCTGTGTTATCTCTTGTGCAGCCTTATTGAACCCAGTTCTTAAGCGCTAGACCTTAGTAGGGACTGACTGTATTAATTTACATCCCCCTTTGCCATTCTGCCTGAGGATTATCTGCCGTGTCCTTCTGTGTTCTCAGACCAGCAGATGATGCATTTAAATGGCAGGTCTAACTGAAGTGTGGAAGATGCTCGAGCTAATCAAACGTTGTGAGGTATCTCTGCAGGTGCTTTATAAGCTGTAGCATGAAAATGCTAAAGATTTAATTGACCGAGTGTGTAACAAGAATGGGAAATGACACAGTGGCAATTCATTTTCTCTGAGAATACAATGGGAACACAGGCTGCACCAACCTCAATTAGATTTTCAGCTAAACATTTTTAGCAAGGATGGGAAGTTCAGCTAATTGTATCTGTTCTGATTTCCATCCTCCTGTTTGTCAGCTCTTGTTCTTCGTTTTGGGAGACTGATCTCAAGAAGCTCTCGTTCTTCTCTGCTCGTGGCAGTATGTGATGACAGATGGTGGGCAACACGCTGGTGTGCAGGGTGGCTACACACAACCCACAGGAGCTCCCACCTGTCTTCATTACAATGAAACTGAACTGGATCTGGTCCAGTGACTTGTGACTACCTTCCCTTTCCCCTCTCCTCCCAGTCTCTGTCCTCTTTAATATGAGAACAAGCTTGTTGGGTATGAATAAGGCTCCCAGCATTTGTACTGTAGCAGTGAGCTGTAGAAAGCCTGAAAGAAATGTGGTGTTTTACCCTGAAGGGGTGCAGGTCTAAATAATCAATCAGTTTTTAGCATCCCTGCAGTTAGTATTATACTTTATTGTGATTTTTTTTTTTCCCCTGTATATATCTGGCTGATAGAGTACCAGTTAATGCACAGGTACCTTGTTTTGGCATCTAATTTCAAGTGTGAATTCTCTCCCAGAGGGTGATAGTGACAACTTCTTTTAAAAGAAAGGGTATGTTGAAGTCATAATGTAAAAGTTAGAACTTAAAGGAGTTTTGTGTGTTAGAGATGTATTCTTGTGGCACCTCTCTAAACTAGAAAGTCCTATCACAATTTGCCTGTGTGCTGTATCTGTCCCCAGGTCCAGGCAAAGCTGGCAGTAGATCTCTGTACTGGCTACAGATGAGGAGGGACTCTATGAGGGAGTGTACCACTAGGATGAGGAGTAATGGTTTTAAATTGAAATAGGGGAGATTTTGATAAGATACTAAAAAGAAATTCTTTCCTGTGAGGGTGGTAAGGCACTGGAAGAGGTTGCCCAGAGAAGCTGTGGCTGCCCCATCCCTGGAGGGGTTCAAGGCCAGGCTGGATGGGGCTTGGAGCAACCTGGTCTGGTGGGAGGGGGCGTTGCAACTTGATGATGTTTAAGGTTGCTTCCAACTCAAACCATTCTATGATTCTATGATTCCTGTCTGAACACTGGAGTAGTTGTTTTGGCAGTTTCTGTGGATCTGGATGATGTGACATTCTATGAGGAAATACTTTCTAGATGTTCTGTAGTTCAAGCTGTTTTAGCTGCTAAACTCACAGTTTTTAAAAGTCCTTCTAGTGAAATTGATTCCAGAAACATTTGAGAAAGGAGCTTCTGAGAAGATTGGGCTTTGTGCCTGCCTGTTTCTCAGAATATCCTGAATCAACCAAATGGTTAGCTTTTAGTTAGAAGCCTATTTTAAGATACACATGTAGTCTACTTCAAGTTCTTTAGAAATCTGCATAAATTCATGTTTCTTTTAAAAAAATCTTCTCAAATAGCCTTTTACAAATTCCTGTAGCC
The DNA here is from genome assembly GCA_004320125.1 of Scolopax mira. Taxonomy (NCBI): domain Eukaryota; kingdom Metazoa; phylum Chordata; class Aves; order Charadriiformes; family Scolopacidae; genus Scolopax; species Scolopax mira. The sequence continues at coordinate 18,811 of BJBW01011572.1, forward strand.
TGGGAAGAAGGTGCAAATATGAAAAGACTTGCAGGTTCTCAAGAGGTCTTTACCAAGTACAGAAGCTTGCTAGATTGCTTAACTTGAATTTGTGGCTTTCAAGTCTTTAATTTATCATTAAAAGAAGGGATTGCATTTCCAAGAGAAAATAGCAGACTTTCATTCATACTGGAACTTGAACCCTTAGCATTGTAGATGAGTTAGTCAATACTTTTATTTTTATATATTTTTTGGCAAATAAACTATTTGTCATTGGGTCAACTGAAACTAAGTGAATTGAGGTCAAAGGCAGCTCACAGGAGCAATAGAGTAAAAACTCTTCATTTTGGTATCTTAGAAATTAAACATCTTTGGCTTTGCTTTGAAAAAACAGGAGTTTGTGATCTTTGAATGCATTGATACTTGTTCCATTTGAAGTATTTTTCTATGACAAGTCAGGGCTTTTTTTTGGTTTCCAGTTGGATAAGAAGAGACTCAACTAGTTGTTTTCTGTTCCTTTTTACATTGTACACACGTGTATGGGGCATAAATCAATGCAATTCCCAAAGAGCTTCTTGAGGTGCAATGCTGACAGTTGGAGAACTAGGACTCCAAAGGGTTGGCAGAGAATGGCTTACCATAAGCAAGTATGTCTATACAAATGCAAAAATAGCCTCTGTCTGTACAGATAAGTGTCTGGTTTGATATGTGACCTAGGGACATGTTGCAAACCTTCAGGGAGACTGCAGTTGGGCCTGGGCTCTCTATCTCTGATCAGGAATGAGGTTCCTGCCAACCAGCAGGATTTGCTGAAAGGTCTTGTGGTTACTGGGTGTTCCTCAGATGCTGCAGCTCTTACCTGATCAGGAACCAAGAGAGAAGTCGCAGTTCCAGGCACTGTTTGGTTTGATCACTGTGTGAAAAGTATCTAAAATACTATCCTACTTAGTGATTTGTTTTAATACTGAAAAAAACCCCGATGTTATTCTCTACAAAGTACAGCTTAGTCATAGCTCTAGCACGTGTTTTACACACATGGTTTACATTCAGCTGTAAATCAAATTCATCGGAGTACATTGGCTTTTGCTACACCTTTTCTAGTTGGAGGGAGCTAACGTGACAGGGCACACTATACTGTAGAGGAGGCCAGACCAAAACTTGGCTGATAAAAAAGTGGTTTCTTAATCCACTTTTTATCAACCTGAATGTTAACCAGAAGGTAAGTGGCTGAAGTGTAATGTTTATCACGCTGAGTTGGAGGACCACTAGTGATTTGTGAATCCCTTCTTTATGCTTTGCACATTCATGCATGCACACAGAATGCTAACAGTTGGGAAATATTTTGTGAAATTTCAATTAAAAACTAACAGTATGTGAAGAAATATGCCAGCTTTCTTTAGCGGGTAAAAGTGCTTCACAGAGTTGTGAAATTCTCCTTGATTACTGTATGCAGGTGTTATCTTAGTGAAAGTGATGCAGCCCTGCTGGAACGTTACTCCTTTGAATACTGGTTTTTTTTAGTTCCATTGTTCCCTCTCATTCTTATTTTTTTAATTTTCCTCAGGGAGAAGTGTCTCCTTCCTCTCCAACTGGCTCTGGAATCGAAGAGTGTGAAACTGGCCCAACAGGCTTTAGCAGGGATGCAGGTATGGCTTTAGAAGTAGGCAGCGGGTGTTAAGGAAATCTAGTCTTTTCTCTTGAAAAATACTACAGAAAAACTGTCCTCGGGTGGACCTAACAATAATGTTGAAGTTTCTGTAACAGTGTTCATAAATTAGGATGCAAGTGAAGGCTGGTGATTCTGTACAAGCTTGCAGTGCTTGCAAGATGAGAGGTTAATAAAGGATCCAGGAGCTGCAATCTCTATGTGTGGGCGCTTTTCAGGGGTTTTTGTACACTGAAAACAGTAGGAGTAGCACCCAATTTGGAAGTCTATGAAGTTGCAAAAGAAAACAGCACAAGCAACAAACAGACTTGGATTTGACAGTATAAGAACCTCCTCTGCTTCTGAAACATTGCAGGGTTTTGCTGAGGGCATTGCTTGGAGTGGTTTGTCATCTTTTGTATCAATTACTGATATCTGCTTTCTTCTGGAAGCTGGAGAAGTGGGATTGGGAAAGATGACACTGGAATGGCAGCTGATTCAAAAGATGGGAACTGTTCACTAATCATGGCACAGATCTCCCAGTCTTGCTGGTGTTTTATATTAATAGGATCAATTTGAAATTCGTGCATAGAAAACCTAGTCTTGGTAGCACCAAACACTAATAGGTTTCGGTGTAGTAGTTTACAGCAGAATTGGGCAGAGGCACTTTTGTCTCAACCTTGTACATTGCCATTTTCTCTCTGCAGAAGCTGCTCTCTGATGAGAGGTTTGTATCCGTGGAAACGGACTCAGATGAGAAACAGTTGCTTAATCAGATGCTGAATGCTGTCAAAGTGACTCCTTCCCTCAACGAAGACCTGCAGGTTGAAGTGATGAAGGTTAGTGTTTCACACCTCAGTGCTTGCAACAGAGGCTGCAGGACTGAATGCTGGGCTTAGCAAACAAATTAGCTGTTGCCTTGGAAATCTTAGGCCAGTATTTGATTCCCTCCTTCCTGCACACAGGTATCAGTTGTTTTCATTTCTACTTGTTTTGTGTTTCCCTGGGTTAAACAGGAGATAGTTTTATTGGGAGTCAGTGCACTGGTGTTCCTGGTTTTAGCAAACTGAAACTGGACAATCGATTCACTCTGTGGGAGTTCACAGATAAATGACTTGTAGATTTGGAAGTTTGTGTTTCTGTTGAGCTCTAGAGCTCCTGAGGTGGGCTGTGTAGGTGTGTAATTTTGAATTGGTTGTGAGCAGCTGCTTTCTAGTTTGTTTGCTCTGTGTTCTCTTTGTAAAATACTAATGATGGAACGTGATTTGTTTACGTGCCAAAATGTCCCTGAACTAGTGCATAAGGGAAATTATTGGTTTGTATACTCGGTGAAAACTTCCATTTCTAGAATTGCTTTGGCATTCTGCTGCGTGTGTTCAGAAGCTCAGCTGCCAGGAGGTACTGCTTTGGAGGGGAGATGCTGCCAAATTTCCTTGCCCTGTCATTGGGTTGGTTGGATGACTTGCCGGCATTGCCATGAAAAAGTGACTTCCAATACTTGTATTATTTGTGTAAAGCAGTGCATAGTTCTCAGATGTTTGTTGTGCTATGGCTGGTCACTGTTTAAAACCCTTTTGGAGCAAACCTGGTGGAGCTTTTTGCATGGTCCACTATACCTAGTACTGATTGATATGTTTGGATCTACTTACTTGACTGTTCTTTACTTCTGAGTATATAGATTAGGTATTTTATTTCTTTCTTACATGTGACATCCTTGTTCTGATGTATGCATGTTATCCATACGATACTACTCTGCACTAGCTGTACTCTTTGCCACTGAAGATGTCTACCTGGGAGCAATATGGACTTAGTGTCAGACCATGGAGGTTGAGCCTAACAGAAAAAAAATCATAGAACAGTTTGGGTTGGAAGGGACCTTAAAGATCATCCAGTTCCAACCCCCTGCCCTGGGCAGGGACACCTCCCACCAGACCAGGTTGCTCCAAGCCCCATCCAGCCTGGCCTTGAGTTAAGACTCTACTGAACCCCCAGGGTCTCCTGGAATGAAGTAATTTTTTGCAAGTAACTTTTTTTTATCTTCTTGAGCATTGCAGATTCAGAACCTGCACGTGTGCTGTTTCTTTGAAAGCCATCACATGCCTTTGTGATGCATTGCCCCCACATTGAGAGCAACATGAGCAGTGTAGAGTTATGAGCATCTTCTCAAGTTGTCTTGATAAGTTAGAAAGAGGAAAATAAAAAAAAAAATAACCTACTCCAAAAACACCAGACCACATAAAACTCAAACAACAACCCAAGATTTTATTTATGTATGCTTTTTTTAAAAATAAAAAAAAAGCCAACACGTTCAGTTCCAGTTTAAGTGTAAAAGAGATAGGGGAACATCATCTTTCTTCTACTGAACTGAAACTGTGATGCACAAATCCTTTTCTGGATAAAAGCACAATGTATGTGCTCCACGAATGGTAAAAATCAGGCTGCAGCTTTGCCTCCTGAAAACAAAGCAAAAGTTCTATTTTGATTTAAATATTTCAAGAGACCAGAGGACCAAAGCGTTAAAACTCAGAGACATTAAATCGGAGCTTTTCCTAAAAGTCAAATCAGGTGGAAATTGTAACCTGAAGGTTAGGAATGCCATTGCAAGACTTGAAAATGTTGTAGGTCTGGCTGAACAGCTGAAGCCTTCGGGGGTTTTTTCAAGCAGCTGCTCTCAGCAATGCATTTATATCCCTGGATCTGCTAAAATGTGTCCTCAAGGCAGCACATGGTTGCACATTAGACTGTGTTATTCCTTCCGGAGGAGATTAAATACATCTTTATCCACTGCCAGGTGTCAGATGCTCCTGAATGTGAGCAGGTTGGCATGAAACTGGGTCAGCAGTGATACTGGCCTGGTCCTTTGGGACTTGCTGCATCAGTCTCTCAAGTATTAGGAATGCAACCATCAAAGATTCCACAAAAGCTTTTAGTCGTGCAAAATAGAAGTGAAAATAGAGATGCAGGAGTACAGACTTAACTGTAAACTGCTGGCAGGTAAGCTCTTAAATATTTTGGGGTGGTTTTGGTTTTTTTTAAATCCTGCCTAGAATATCTCCTTTATCTCCTATAAGTGTACACCAGTAATTCACACTTCACGTGTTATCCAAAACGGATGTTTTGAATATTTATTTTAATAGCTTCTTGTCATCCACCTGTGTTCCAGATGCAAGTGTGAAGGGATCTGATTAGCTGTGGAGATTTTTACATTTAGGTGACAGCAAGTTGGAACTGGCAGTGAAAGGAATTAAACAGGAGAGATTATGTAGGGAAATTGCCCCTCATTGATTTTCCAGAGTAGAAGTGAGACTCTGAAGTCCTTTCTCTTTTTGCGGGACACCCTTATCATTACTAACCACTGGGTAATTCTTATGTCAACAGCAGTTCTGTGCCCAAAAGAAGGCAGTGGTCTTGTCAGTAAGGAAAGGGAAAAAAACCCCATGATTTCTCTGTGATGTGAATGGGCACCTATAGCAAACAGAAATACTAATTTCTCAAAGGGTAAAGCAGGTTTTCTGGGGTGTTTAGATTTTGCATTAAGGCTTGTGTGTTATTTAAATGCTGAGCCTAGTTTTGCTCAATGACTCAATGAGCAAAGAATAATTCAAAGACTATGCAGTCTGTGTATTCTCCATACATTTCATACAGTTTATGACAGATATAGTAGTATTTTCACACTGGGGACTAAACTGAGGTTATCTAGGTGCTTTAAGTCATATTAAAAGATACTGAGAAAGCAGGTAATCCAGAAAGTGTGACCAGAGGGAGCAGTGTATGTGACACAAAGCCACTTCAGCATTTACTTTTGCTGTTGCCATGATACTTTGCTGTCACACTGAAAAGGTCTCTAATATATGTAATATCAGTTTGTCTTTTTATTGTGCTCGGCTGACTCTATGAAGGGAATGGAAAATCACATAATCGTACAGTGCCTAGTTGTTGATCTTCTTGTAACACATCAATAGCTTAACTGCAGTTTTAAACAGAATAATTAAGTATTTTTACTCATGTTTTCTTTACAATATCCATGCGAGTTGGGAAGGAAGAAATATATTGATCACTAATCAAACTCAGTGTTTTATCAGTGAGGCACCAAAGGGACTCTATTTATAAAGTTGAAGATGGATAGAAAAAATAGGGAGAGGAGGGAATCCTGATTTCTTTCCTGATTTGATGCATTTAAATTCTGGCCTCAGATGTTTATAAATGGCTGAAGTACTTTTGCTTTATGCAGTTAGCCCTTTGCTTGCAGGAGCACATATAGTATTGATAAAAGCACTATCAGATACAGTCAGATCATTGGTGGGAAAGGAAAATAATCTATAGCTGAGCTTCTGGATTGACGTCATTCCAACCTCAATGATTCTGGGATTTTTACTTTCTCTCTTTGATTTTTTTATTTTTTTTTTGGTATTTTTTCATCTGTAACCCTGACCCTAAAATCTGGTTCTTCCAGGAAAGGCTCCTGGAAGAACTGGAATTAATCCTTGAACATAACTGTGGCGTCAAAGCAGGTGAAGCCAAATATGAAGGAAGTGGGGAGAGTGGAAATTTTCCAAAACAGCAAGGACTTTTTTTTGTTGTTGTTGTTCCCTCCACCATCTCACTAATGTTACGGTGACTTTCATTTATAAGTTGACAACCTTTTTAATAATGCAGTACCTCTATCTGACTGTGATAACATTATTCTTAGATAACAATGCAAGGGAAAAAAAAAAAAGAGTTTCATGAATAATTGAAGATCACTAGATGAGTCCTCACCCAGAAATGAGCTCTGAAGATAAACTGGCTATACTGTACTGTAATGGGTACTGACCATAAACTAGTAATTTTTAAAAGGGAAGGTGTGATTGATAATTTTTTCTTTCTCCTGCTTCCTTTTGCTTTCTTTAGTCACAGACAAACCTGTGTCAGGTAATCAGTGCATGTCAGTTCAGTCTGTGCCCAAATTTCCCAAGAAATGTACAACTAACAAGACAAGTTTTCAAGCAAGAATGAGAATAATTACCTCCATAAAACTCATTTTTCTGATGTGATGTCTTTTGAAATATTTGGTTGTTCTTTCACTATTCTAGTTACTGTTGGACATGTTATGAATATATATTACATTTCTGTCAGTGGAACATCCACCTTCAGTTCTTACTACCTCTGAGAAGCCTTCACACAGTATTTGTGGCTACTTTACTTGTGGTATTTCTTGAAATAGGCTTGAAGATTTTCTGGAACCAAAAAATATTTTTCCAAAGTGGAAAAATACGGCTTGAGAGAGAGAAGATTCTTCTAATTCCCATTATTTACCTGTTGTCCATGGGGAACAGCTATTTCATTTATGAAAGATTAGTTTATGCCCAGTGACTCCGACTTGCATTTGTTAGTGGATTAGGTGCACTGCTTGCTGATGAGCAAAATTTTTATGGTTTTCTTCTATAGGCTTTCAGAGAGGAGTCAGCCAGAAGTCTCTTTAATCTGTGAATAAGGTTTAATGAACCCTTGCTTAATCTGCTGTGTTAAGGCAATCTTTTCTCTTTGTCTCTTCACTGCTCCATTAATACAGCATTTGGGAACTCTCCAGTACTAATACTAGACAGCTCTTTTTATTATTTCAGTTTTAATTTTGGATCTATTCAGAACTGAAATTTAAATTAGAGTTCTTGGTAAAATTTAGCTTGTGTAAGGACAGACAAAAAGGATCAAATAGCTCTGCCTCTTAAAACACTATCTTTAGGTAGGGTATTTGTGATTGTTCTTGGCAATGCAAAGTTGTTCTTTGAGTACTAAGAGCCATCTCCTGGTCTCTTTTTTTTTTTTAATAATAACTAATTTAATTGATGGAACCCCAGTTATGGTATCAAATTAGTCAGCGCTTGAGAAAGTCTCTACTGAAGATCTACAAGGAGTAATAGAAAGTTTGGAGACAGTTCTTTCTTCTTATTTTTTTAACAATCGTAGTTGACCTCTTTTAGGTTCTGCATAACCACCCTGTTACAGGTTCAGGGAGATAGTCCTGATCTAATGCAAATATTGGATTAAGCTAGATTGTGCTTGAGCAACCAAGCAAAACTTAGTGTCAACTTTTTCAGAAAACTTCACAGGAACTTTGTCACTGCTGAAGAGGAAGTCAAACTGTTTTCTTTTTTCCAGAAGTGGAGGGTTTGGCGAGAGGCTAGTTAAATTTTTTTTTTCTTCATCCCTCCATGACAGAGAACAAATTATATTATGTATTTGAAAAGAAATTCTAAACTGTTTGATCAAAAATGTGGACAGAACACAACTGTGCATTGGCATACTTTAATCCAGAACTGGTTTAAAATTTATATTAATAAGAAAAAAAAATTAAAATGCTGAGAATGTGTAGGAGAAAGATTCACCTGAATCTGTTCCTGTAATGGCGGTGCTTGATATGAGCTGTCATAAGCAATAACTGATTTTTGTCCAGTCCATAGGCCAGAGATGTGTTAGCAGCCTGCACTGCCAAAGAGGGGAATCTGTAAAAACTTGAATGTCATGCAAATAAAATTCTTTTCTAAGATCAGTCCTGCCCAGGGATGCCAGCTGGAGTTCTCAGTGCTTCCTCCACTTGGCCTTAGCATAAGACAAATTGTTGTAATTTAGGCCAGCTAAAAATCCAGACTCTCTTGGGTTTACTTTACTCATTGAGTTTTTTATTGTGTTTTTTTTTTTCCTGGTTACTTTTAAAAGTCATTTTATGTGTGTGTGCTTAGTTATAAGTAACCAGGTTAATTCCAATGTATTGAGTGACCTACCTTGCATGTTTCAGGAGAAGCACGTACTTTCCCAAATTAATTAGAACTGTGGTAAATGCCTACTGCTCGTAATTAAGATTGTGATTAAAGAACTCCCCTGGTTCTTAGGTGCCTGGCCCTCGTAGCAGAAACTGCAGTCTTGAATTAAATACCCGAGCTTTCAATCAAAAGATTGAGGATGGGAATGGCCTGGGTAGGGCCAAACAGATACTGGGTGGGAGCTGCCTAAAGCAGTAAGTATCTCAAAAATCCAGCTTCTTTCCAGGATCTGTGTCTCTTTTTCAGAACCTTTCTTGTGCTTGAATTTATAACCCTGAAAAACCTCTGTGGGTCTGGGCAGCTTAAAAAAAAATCTAAGCACTTAAAAGATTTTTTTTGGATAAGAAAAGTAGGCTTAGTTTCTTGCCTGGAGAAATTCTAACACACAAATTTTACCTTTCTCGCTGCTCCTTCAACCTTGAGGTGATGAAGGTGTTTCCAGATGGAGAATGTGCTCATTATGTTGTTTTGGAACTGTCCCAATTGGTGTGGCATAACCAAAAAGGTTGAAGTCGGGCACAAAAAGCAGTAATTGGAGAAATGCTCTACCCTGGAACTGAGACAACGGCAGGAAGGGTTCAAAGGGAGGGTGTTACAGCTGAAAAGCAAGGGCTTTAATATATTTCTTTTCTTTGCCTAAGAAACACTTAGGACAATTGGTATCGTTTGCTGAGTGGCTGAACAAACTAATCTGGTGCAGAAAAAAAAGGTTCAGCATGTTTCAAGAGAAACAGTAAAATACCTGTCACACATGCATGCAGTTTGCGTTAGTAATTATGAATGAGTGAGCATTAATTTTCTTCCTTTCCTGGCCTTTCCCCTCTGTTATAACATATCCTCTATTTTCCTGTCTTTTCATTTGCATTTTCAAACCAGCATAATTTGTAGCATGGAATAAAAAGTAATTATTTGTTCATCAGTATGTAAAAAGATTACCTTGAAAATACCTATTTTTGTATACTCATTAAGTAGATTTTTTTTTGGTCTTAATTTGTGTTTATTTTAAAGATGCCTCACTTAAAATTTTCTTTGTGTAAATTTATTTCTTTTGGGTTTTGCTACTTTTCTACTTTTTATGGTGATGGCCTTTCTTTTCTCTGAATTTTTGTTTCTTTGCCTCATACATAATTCTCCCCACTCCTATTTTAGGGGAGGTTCCAATCCCTCTGAGCAGAGCAAATAGCGCTTTATTTCATGACTGATCTGCTTGAATCTCATTTTAAAATGTCATTTTTCTTTAATGAGAAAAGGAATATTGGAGTTTAATAGGGTTTTTTTAAGTCTTTAAATTTTTTGTTGTTATTTTTCAGTTTTGTATTTCTCCATTTTCAGGGTTTTTTTGCTCAGATATATATCTTCTAACCTGGGAAGTAATGCAGTATTACCTAAATAGCCTGTAACCTAGGAAGTGAGAAATGCCATCCTAGCAGTGCTAGCCAGCCTTTTTTTTGTTGTTGTTTTTTAATCTTCCCTGCCTTTAAGTGTTATAATTCTAAAGATAAAAGCCCCTGTCAGGGCCGTTAAGAAAACCTGTTAAATATCTATTAAGCAATTGCTTTAAAGCACTTCTTTCCCTTCTACAACTGTAACACCTAAGCAGAAGTTTCACTTGGTTTCATGCCACCATAAATAGTGATGAGCAGTAGTTCTGGTTTAGTCTGGTGAACTAATGGGCATGGTCTTCTGGAAGCCTTCAGCTTGTCACCATGGAAAATGTGTGAGGCTCTTCTGTACCAGATATGGTCCTTTTGTTTGAATCCCCGGTGTATTCCTAATCGCTGGTGATAGCAAGGGGTTTTTATGGGCTTACTGATTCATGGAAGACACTGTCTCCTTTCTCTCCATAATTAAAATCTGCTGGTTTGTACAGTGATACGTGGTGACACAATGCACATGAGTTCAATAATGTGCTTCCTTTCTCTTGCCCTTGTTTTTTCCTTCACGGCCAAGGGACGTGACATGAGCAGGTTACAAGTTATCCTGCCAAATAGGAGGACACCTCCTGGCCAAACTATTTTGCATAAATGCTGTCTGATTTCTTTAAATGTCAAATTAGTGAATGAGATAAGAGGGTCGTCCTGTTCTGTCTTCTGGCTGGGTTTTTCCTCCTGGAGGGCAGGACTTGAGAATCATCTGAGTACACATTACATCCAAGTTTACAACCTGCAGGTAAAGTAATTAAAGAAAGACTCTCTTTATGAATCTCACATAAAGATTAGAGGTGGCTGCAACATTCAGCTCTCTAAAGTGGCTACGTGCATTCCAACTAGGAGAAACACGAACATTCAGAGGATGTTGCCAATGGGACTTTGGGTGCTGGAACAGAAAAAGAATAGCAGTAGCATGTGGATGTTGGACTTGGCATCTAAATGCAGTGAAGTGCTGAAGCATCCTCAGATAATGACAGATTATGGTTGCTTTTAAGTTTTGTACCTTTTTCCCCTCTTTCTCCATCAGGGGATTCTCTTTGCTTTCTTACACACCTTCTTTATTTGATGTGAGCCCACAAGAAGCTCTTCAATGTGAAAGTTGCCTTTTACTACAAATTCATGCTAAGCACTTGGGGAACTTGTCTAGCAAGTCAGCCATCTTAGAATCTAAAAATATTCCTTCTTTTTCCCTTTTTTAGACACCTCTCTTAAAATATGGCATAGACATTGTCACATCAATTTAATTAGTCCAAGTTTTGTACATTTTCTGCCACCATCAGAAGCACTTTTCTTGGTTTTGTTTGGTTGGGGTTTTTTTTGTTTCTACTTACTGTGAACACTGTCCACGCATGCAATCTCATACTATAGTTAGTACCCTGGGAGGCCAGGGAATAGGAATTGTATTTCTTGTTCCATGACAGTCAGAGCTTCAACAGTAATTAAAATGAATACTTTCATTATGGTTAACCCCTTTATGGAAATGGGATTCCATCCAGGCATTTGCAAGATAATGGAAGCCAATTAAAGCATCCAGGAGGTTGTGTGACTTTTAAACTATTTCTACAGTCATGTAAGTTCCTTCTTTACAATAAAAATCAAAATCATTGCACGAAATGATAGGAGAAAACCTATCTTTCTTTTCTTCTTTAATTTTTCATTTAAAGGTAGTTTTTAATAATTTAAGGGGTAGTTAAGCAGCCTATGGGATGTACTGTCTGGAGATTCGGGTGTTTTCAGTGGATCTGAATGATTACATTTGCGTTTGCTTTTAATCCCGGTTTTCATCCAGTAATGTGGAAGAGAAGCCTGCTGTCCTCCTGTTTGTTCCATGGAAAGGGGAAGACAGGGTCCAGTTGAGGGTCTGGAGCGTCGCCAGGACTGCAAACCAGCCCTGCCGTGGCGCTGATGGAAATCACAGCTGAGAGCAATCGTATGCGTTGGTCAGGGACCATCTTTCACATCTCACAAATGATTTGTGAGGTAGCGAGTGGAGCAAGCCAAGAATACGCTGGCTTGATAACTCCTTACGCTTCTGTGACTTGATCACATCCAATCATATGCCCTGTCTCTAGGTAGTAGGTTGCTAGAGCTCATTTCACACGAAGAGTAGCTGCCAAAACTTAGCAGTCTTTTTGTTGAATCTCCCTGAAATCCATCGCAGGGTTTTCTTCATCCCTTCTTTACTGAGCTTGGTGTCTGACTTTTCTATAATTCACCTGTTGCAAGCAGGTTATTGGCACTTGCAACAGGGGAAAAAAAAAAAAAAAAGGTGTAGAATTGCTAACTTTTCATGGTTCAGGAAATAAAAATAAAAAATGAAAAAGGAGGAGAGAGAAGGAGAAGAGATTTCAAAGGACAAGGGCTTATAGCAATCCTTAAACCGGTGTGTTCTTCCACGTATTGCGGTATATGGCTTCCAATTTTTGAGCTGTGGGAAGTGTTAGGTATTAACAAACAATACAGAGCCAAAATGGTACAAGGGAGAAGAAAGCCCCATGAAGCAAACACAGTTTTACAAGTAGGGAAAATCAGGACACAGAAACCGCTGAATAAGATTAGTCTTAGCAGGATAAGAAGAGATTTTTCGGTGGGAGGTGACAGTTGTGTGTCTGTGGGTTTATGAACTGTGTGCTACGCCTGTGTTTTACCCAGCAGTGTATGGAGGGTACAAATCACAGCTTTTCCTTAAATACAGAGTGTATTTTATTTTATTTTTTTAGCCAGCTGCTGAGCTCTCACAACTATTAAAAATGTCAATAAAATTTCAAGGTAGTTAACAGTTGGGAAGGTGAGACCCAACAACTGGCCAGTAGCTTAGAATTCATTTAGTGCCAAACAAAAATGGTTAGTTTTGAAGATTTTAAACTTCATAGATATGGACTGAGCAGCAGATGGAATTATAATAGCCCTTATAATTTATGTACTTACTAACCAAATGAGCTTGAAGGTTTTTATAATTGACTGTTTACTTTTCAGCTGCATTCCTCGTCACTGTCATTGTCTGTGTGCCAGCAGAGGTATCAGAGAAATTTGCAGAGTCTACATCAAGAAATACCAAGTACAGCACTCCTAATTGTTCATAATTAGAAAGAGATTGCCTTCTCCAGTAAATTTAAGTGCTCTGTGGCTTGTATCCCTCCTCACAGTACCAAGGTAGACCATGTCACACTTTTGAGATAAGTTCCTGTGAAATATGCTCTAGGTAGACCCACTGTGGTGGGGAGGTTGGACTAGATGATCTCTAGGAGATCCAACCCCATATGATTCCATGATTCTATAAGAAAATCCATTTTGCCCAGTTCACAGAAGAGGGAAACTATGAAGAAGAAACTTGTCTCAGAAACTTTGCTTGGCTCTAAGTGTAAATGCTGAATATCTGAAAAAGAGATTGCAGTCCAGGACTATTGTACTTTGTAAGAGTAAAACAAAGAAGCAATCAAAAAACCCCCAACCTTGAAGGAAGGTGTAACATCCTGTAGTGAAATACTGTGGTTTTCTGCTGAGAAAAATGTTGGTAAGATACAGTGCATTTCAGTGCGTAGAAACTTTTCAGTCTGGATCTCAAAATGCAAAGAATGTTATTTTATGTCTTTGAGGAAAACGGCACATTCATCCATGGCCAGGCTCTTCTGTACCTGTAAGATCAAGTAGTTAGTGCTCAAATCTGCTCTTGTACAGAGAATTCAAATTCCCCTACAGTTATTAAGTGTCTGTTTTCCAGCAATAGATTTTTCCCCTCCCTGGTGCAAAATAACTGCAGAGAGAAGTATTCTCCCAAGCAAAGATTCAGTAGTAATAAAGGGTGTTCAGAGGCTCCAACGATGCTTCTCTTAACCCTTCAAATCAGCACATTTCTTTGCTTTATGAAGGCTCTGAAATGCTTCTTAAGAAGATACACCTGAGAGGTGATCTAGTTTCTGGCTTCCTGCTTTAAAAAATTACAATTTTTTGCTGTTCCACCATAATGTGGAAACCATGCGGCACAATTAAAGCTCAGAGAAATGATGCTTTACGGGAACCAAAGGGCAATAATCTTTCCAAGCACTCATCCCTTTGCCCCTTTTTTTTTTATGTTTAACTTGAAGCTGTGATCAGACAAACCATGGCAAAGTCGTTTGTTGGGGTTTTTTTTTTTGTACTCTAGACTAATGAGATAACCCCAGGGTGTTGTACATTAGTAGCTGTCACAGAAGCTACTCATAAAATAAAAACCTAATACGAAAAGCAGGTAATAAATAAGAAAGCATGTAATAAATAAGAGACATCATTAAGAGCCAGTAATGCTAACTTATCTGATGCTCCAAATTTTCTTGTGAAGCAGAGAACAGTAGTTATCAGAGGCTGAGAAGATGTAGGGACCAATGCATTAGTGTTAATGTGATTGATATTTGCTGGGATGGCTATCCCAGGAAATTCATGCTATTTCAGACCAAGCAAAGCAGAAATCCTGGCACTGGGGGAATTCTGTGCTTTGAAGGAGGAAGGACTTAGTAGCTCAGGTTCTCTCAGTCTTCTGGGGGGCAGGAAGGATTGGAAAGGGAGGTGGGAAGGGAGGGAGTACACTAAAGGCCTCACACTACAGCACCTCTCACCACCTTGCCCAACTTGCCCACCACACTGCCCCAGGCAAATCACATCACGATCCCACTCACCTTCCCTTCAAAGTAAGGGATGGGACAGGGCTTTTAGTTCTTGTTCTTATTCTTATTCCTCCTCCTGCTGAGTTCAAGACCAGACAAGGCTTTGCTTGTGAATTGAGGCTTATGAATTCTTATTTAGATGCTCATTATCAAATGACTATAATACATTTACTGGAAGTATCCCAGGCTGGGAAATCCTCGTTTCAAGCAGTAATTAGCAGCTTATTTCATATAATACATATGTATCCGTGTCACCTAAATAATAATTTGTATGCATTTTTTCCTTCTTCCTTTGTTATACCAATGGAAGTGAATGAAAGGACTGATTATAAATCATGTGAAGTTTGTGGTTAAAACATGAATAGATTTTGTCTGTCGAGTACAAGACAAGAGTTGATCACTGGATTGTCTTTCCTTCCATGGTCAGATGTAGGAGACAGAGATAAATAATCCATTGGGCTGTACCTCTAGGGACAACAGTTCCAGCTTCTCAGGAGGAAGCAACTTGACTGTGCCATTTCCTTTATCCCAGTAACACGTGGTGCAAAGAAGCTTCTGCTGTCTGCTCCAAGAATGGAAAGAGCTGTGACTAAAAGCACATGGGTGGGGAAGGGAGGCCATAATGGGTGAAACTTAATTTTTTTCCTTCCTCCTCCTCTTTTGACTCAAGGTCTTGCTCTGTATAACTTACACCTCCACGTTTGAGCTGAATGGGAGTTCAGTGTTGAAGATTGCTGAGGTAAGTGCCTCTGTCCTACCATTGCTTGTGTCACTTAACATGCCCCTGCTACCTAGAGCATGTCTTCCATACGCACCCTGAAACAACTGGCCATCTTAAGGACTGGTATTGCCTTATGTCTGCTGTGAAGAAGCAGTTGCAAGGTAGGCAGGGCTGGTGGGCTTGCATGGGAAGGCACTTTTGGAATCTGACATATGTTGCCTGTGTAGGCAACAGCTCCTTAAAGAACAAAGAACAAAGCTCCTTAAATTACCAGTTTGGCTCACAACTTTACTAGACAACTAATGGATTACTGTGTGTTTATACTGCTAATGATGCTTGCAATTTAAACTCTTTCATGTCTTCCTAGTGTTTGGGGCTTTTTTTCCCACACTTCATCTTAAGCAGATATCTGGAGGATGCAGATATTCCCTGGCAGAAGTCCTGTTCTGATGGCTTGCCCTCGTGACACACAGTTCCAGATAAAAACACCTGTACATTTGCAATGTAAACTGGATCATCTAAATCATAGAACAGCTTGGGCTGGAAGGGACCTTAAAGATCATCCAGTTCCAACCCCCCTGCCCTGGGCAGGGATACCTCCCACCACACCAGGTTGTTCCAAACCCCATCCAGCATGACCTTGAACATCTCCAGAGCTTTCCTGGGCAACCTGTTCCAGTGCCTCTCCACAGAGTGAAAAAATTCTTCCTGTTACGTAAACCTATCCTCTCCCACTTTGAAGCCACAAAGTGGCCCTACTAGTTGGCATTTCCTTCCAAGTCAGTCGCTTAGTTTTCCTAGCCTGCCCTCTGTAGCAAAGTGGAGCCACTGCAGAATTGGAAAGGTGCTGCCTGTGTTACTGGTAGAACTCCGACAAACAAGGCTAGAGTCTGGCTGTTTTGCACTGCCTGATTGTTCTCAATTCGTTTGTGCAGAATAACGGCACCCCAAATCTTTCTGAATATTATCTGCTTCAAATTAAGGAAGCATCCAACATGAAGAGTGCTATATTTTATAGTATTACTAGTATTGAAAACAGACTAAATCTTGCTGTGTACACTTTCCCATGCTTGCCTTGCCCCCTGCAAGAGTTTAGTTCATGCTGTTGCTTGTTTTTATGCATGTATTTGTAACTCCTCTTTACCTTTTGCTTTGTGTGACTGTTGTGTTTCACTGGCTAACCCTTCTGTGTTTTGCTCTTAGTTGTGTTTTGCATGTTATAGAGCTGGAAGTCCCCGAATGCATGAAATGATCAAAATGTCCATTGCACGCCTCCTCGGGGCCCTGAGCTCTCGCGTTTTTATTGGTGGTTCTTCATCAGTGGCTTTTCAAAAGGTACCTTGCCCAGCCGTTTTAGAACACGGGCCTTCTGTGAGATGGAAGCTGAAGTGAACAGTACTGTTGCTCAATAGCTGGCATGGGGAGGGGAGAGAAGAAGGAGATATCAACCATGCTCTTTCCAGAAAGTCAGCCTACCACCATTTCATCAACTAATTCAGGTACTCTGGAAAAAGACTCAGGACTCAGGAGAATGATCTCAGCAGCACTGGAATGGTTTGGCCTCTGCAAAGGGCTGTACATGGTTTAAAAGGCTTTAGAATTTTTGTCCACTGGAGTTCAGGTGATAGCTGAATGATGGGCAGAGTTGATCCAGGCTTTCTTTGAACTTAGAAGACCGTCTTCATCACTGAGTAATTGATCTTAAGCTAAATAAAATCGTTTCTTTTTTGGGGGTTATAATTTGAGAGTGACCTTAGAATCTTGAAAAAGGGCATCAAGAGTGAAATAGGCTGTCTTTTTGGTCCCTTATATCCTGCAACCTGTTCTAGTGTATTGTCCAAGGAGATATTCAGTCAGAGTTTGTCATTTGCATAGTGTTTCTAACAGGAGATAACAAGAGATATACATATACTTGAAAAACTGTGGAATGCTATACCTCAGTGCAGTGGGAAAATAAGGCAAGAGCTTCCTTGTGCAATGTCTTAGATTGCTCAATTAAGATATAGTTTGTATCCAAGAAACTCAGTCATGTTTTCTTGTGCTCGTGGCTTTATTGGAATGCTGAGATGCCCAAAGTGAGGAGATCAAAAGAGTCTTAGGAACATACCTCTATTGTTTTCCACTCCACTCTAACAAAAGCAGAAGTGTGCCAGCAACATGTTCATCTTAAACTTTGCAACCCACAGCCTTTCTTTCTTAGTCAATGGAATAGCTTGGTTTCATTTCAGTAGGAGTTAGAAACAATCACAAGTCTTGTCTATGTGCCAGTCACACTGATTAGCCTATCTAATCAGATCACTTTAATTTTTCCCCTCTTAAAAATTTATCCTCGTTAGGAACTATAAAAATGGCTTTACATCACATAATGTCCTTTTCATTCAAGAATATATGCCAGATGCATTTATGTATCCTCCTCTTGCATATCATTTATAATAAATATTTATATTTATAATTTTTTTCACAGCTAGTTGAATCTATATTCAAGCTTCTTCTCACTAGCTATATATCTGAACCATGGCAGAATAAAACCACGAAGACTGAAAGTATGTGAGCGGTCATTTAATTTATTAATTTTTTTATGGTTATTGTTAATGATGAAGCTCATTGTAGACCAAAGGACCAAATCTGCTTCTGCAGCTCACGGTCTGAGAAGATTGTACAATTCTGTCACAAATCCCCTCAGCTCCATCAGGTCTGTTATCCACTTGGCAGTTACTACAGTTATAGCAGCTCTTACAGAGACCAACACCTGCTAAAAATCTGATCAAGGATAGAAATTATGTATTATGCTCTTGGTATAACATCATCTGGGGGGCAAAAGTCAAGCACAACCCTGGTCATGCCACATTGTCCAAAAGCCACAAGTAGCTTTTTGGCACCGAGCTGGGAACTGGACGATGCATCCATGTTCTTCAATTGCTGCCTCAGTTCCCCTGGGATCTCTGAGACGAGGAGCCCTCGGATGGATTGCCAGTTAATAAAAGGCAATCATTTGTGGTGTTTATGGTAGAACACTATTGTGGTTTTTTCGTAGTAGGAAAGGCTTTCAGATGTGCTGCAGTGTGTGATAATTAATTGGAGAAAAGATGGCAATGAAATGAAAAGATGACAAATACCCATAGGAGCAACAACCTTAAAGAACTGGCGGGTATTTACATTGCAGATACAGACTTGCAGAGTGACAGGTATAGAGGTGGATGTAAAAATGAACAATCGAAGCAGCGTTTAGGGAATTATCCACAGAGCAAGGCAAGTGTCAAAATCACTTGGGTTTGACAGGAGGTGAAGACTTTGCCAGTTTTGCCTTACCATGTGCTGCTTCTGGATGCTACTCGGTTTCCATGTTGCTGAAAACTTCTCATGTGCTGATAAAGCAAGGTTAGAGTGGTAAGGAAGGCTGACTTATCTATGTGAGAGACCTTGGTATCCTCCTAAAATGTGCGAGTGGTTAAGTTCCAGTTCATACCTGTGTGCTGCGTTCTTGTTTCCCCATCAGGTTTGCATTGAGACCTATGTCTCTAGCTGTCACCAGCGGAGCATTAACACCGCTGTGCGGGCAACCCTCAGCCAAATGTTGAGTGACTTGACTTTACAGTTACGACAAAAGCAAGAAAATATGGTGAGCCTTCTGGCATCGACAAATGGTTCCATGTCCATGGCTGCATACCTTTTTTGTTTCTCTGAATGCAGTGTGTTGTACTGGCTTGTTGTGCCTTATGGCTTTTATTTGACATTTCCACATTTAATCCTGTTTAAAAGCTGTCTTTTTGGGCTCTGACTCTGTGCCTGCTTCAGAGCAGTCTATCAGAAACACAGCTCTCACGTTGTTAGCTCTACTTGGCTGATTTTTTTTTTTTTCTCCTTTCATTAAACAAAAGAGGTTTTGTTTTGATGTCAGGCTGCCTTGGCCTTTTCCATTCTTTTTTTTTGTTGTTGTTGTTATTTGCTTGTTTTCCTAAGGTTAATTGAAATCCTTTTGCCAAAAGTTTTTGCATGACAAATATTTACATAAACAAAATAAATTCTCAACAAAGGAAAGGGTAATTGAGTTGTTTTATTCTACTTTTTTTGTAGAAGGTAATTTAAACTCATTAAATTCTTTGCCTGGTCGGTAGCAAAAAAAAACATTTCTATTTATTGCATTATTAAAATCCATGAGAGCTGTTTGGATGAAATCCCAGCACATTGTCAGCAAAATTCTAAATGTTCTGGGTACGTGTGAAATTACATTGGCTTCTTACATTCGTTCGTGCTGCTTTGTGTGTTATCGTTTGCAAAAGTCAGTTTCTAGTTACTAGGAAATTTTAAGGACTGTAGTTGGACAGATTATTTTCTTTACATCTGTTTTGGGTTAAGATGACCACTTCTATTTTGGATTATTAGTCTAATTTGGATTGTTGGAACAGAATTAATTGGTTTACTTAAATTTATCTTCTGTCTGTGCTAAGTAGGTTCATTTTACTCACCAAAACATTTACCAAAAAAAAATACCCAAACCCAGTAGCTTTGAAATTTCAGTTTGGGTCTGAAAGTTGGATGTTGTGATTTCTGCTCCTAGCTGAGGAGTAGGTGAAAAATATCTGAGAGCTGCATTTGGTTCCTGGCACTTTGTTGTTGATGCTCGAGAGGAGAATTTGGCTTCACCCCTTTGTGCACTGGTAGGAAGAAGTTGAACCAAGTGATGCAGGAGGTTGTTTGGATTTCCTGACTGCCATTAATTATGTTAGCACTGCAACATTAACAACGACAATGTGATAAACTCTCTAATACTCAGTTGATTTTGGTTGCTAAGTAGTATGTGAAATCTAGACTGTGCTTTCTTCTCGGTTACTTTCACCGCAACTTATATGCCTATCTATTACTGGAGGTTTTTAGATGTAAAAAATCCTTAAGGACTTATTCATCCCAGTTTAGCTCAATGAGATCTGAGTTCCTTGAATCTAAATAGTCGAAAACGGATCTTAAGGAATTTTTAAAACTTTTAGAAAAAAAAAACCCTAACAAACAAAAAAACCCAAAACAGATAGAGGACATGGATTTCTTAAGAAAACTCTGCTGTTAAAGTATTGTTCCTGCAATGTTTTTCTACCCCTTGCACCGATTAAACCATCTTTGTCTTTCCTCAACAGACAATTGAAAACCATGACGTCTCACAGAAATTCAAGAATCAAGGTATTTGTAACACTTTTTTAGTGACTCCTCCTAATCCAACTTATTTATTTTTCACTTTCCTTTCATCAGCACAGTACTGTTTGATGTCACAGCAATTGTATCTTCAGGATTTCTTACCTTCTCCGTAGCTTGATGCTCTCTGTTATCTATCGTAAGAACTGAGACAACCCTTTTAGCTCATGATACTTTCAGTTGCCTCTTCAACAGTATTCTCAACAGTAATAATAGTTTCAAGGTGCTAACTTCTGTAATTAAGATGTTTCAGTGCTCTGGAGTGCTCTAGTAAGTGCCTTTACTTCCTAAATTGAAACAGATTCATGGGGTTGGACGTGGAATCTGGAAATTACTGTGTCATTGTATTTCAGGCCAGAGACATGGTTTATGTAATGGCAGCTTTCGAAAGCACATCCCTGGTGAAGGTCTGTTCATATTTGCCAAATGATTTTACAAGAGAATTTTTTTCTACTCCCATTCTGGCTTAACTTCCAAAATCTTCCCTGATAGGCAAAAATAGTTCCAGCTTTTGACCTTCTCACTGGATTTCTGCAGGAGAACTTGTGTGAATGGAGGCTAAAATCTTAGAAGTGCACGTGCATCCTCTTTTAAGATCAGGACCTGATCAGAGATGAGAAGCTGTGTAGCAGAGACTAACTGCAGGAAGAGATACAGAAATTTTAGCTGCCATGTAGAATTACTGGAGACAATCTTTTTTTCATTATTTATTTGTATACTTATTTTATTCTCTGAATTGGGTTTCAGCTAACCTTCTGTAAATGCATGTAAGCAATCAGTGCTTTCTCCGGATTTAATGCTACTGCTTTTTCATTGTGTGGAGATCACTTTCCAATCTGGGAGTTTTCCTACTGCATCTTCTCTATGAATTTTGACAGCCCTGCTCATTGTTTAGAAGCTCTGAAAGTCTACGCAGTGAATTGAGGTTGTAATCCAGCTGCACATAAGTAATGCCTCTGATCTTTGTCCTTTTTGGAGGTACTTCAGCTGAGTCTCTTTGTGATGATGTTGTATCTGTCCTCACTGTGCTCTGTGAGAAGCTCCAGGCTGTCATAAAGTGAGTTATTTCGGTTTATAATTTGAATTTATTACCTGGAGATTGAGTGACACTTATACATGTGATTGTGCTGTTGTACTTCTGGGACTATGGAGCAAAACTGTACTTAAATGAAGTGTTTATTAGAGGAATTATTGTTTGTGATGTGTTAATTTAATCATCAATTGGGATGAGAAGCTAATTTGCCTTCTCTACACACTGCTCGGCTTTAAAGATATTCCAGTAAATCTAATCTCTAAGTAACTCCCAAACAGCAGCTAAATATTTGTCAAATTTTTTTCTTTTTTGGCTTGAAAACAACCACTGTAGAGAGAACAATAGTTACAGGAGACATGGAAAAACGTAACAGAAACATTTGATATACTGTACCATGTTGGGGAAGACTATGGTTTGGGAACTACTAGAGCTGACGACAGCACAGACATCTTGGTGTGCAGTTCTTTTATAGGCGTTCCTCCCATGAGTGTCTCTAATTACAGCAGGATTTGAACGGGAAGATATCCTTATTTAGCATTATTTAATCAGTGTCAGCATTTAGGAAAATAAAAGCATGTTTCTGAATCTTTTAAAGGAACATTTATTTATTGTGTGCATAGTTACAGGACAATGAGATCTTCAAATGTGTGTATCTAACAATAGCAAGTGGCAAAAACAGCTGACTATTAACTCTTTGTATCAAATTTTGCTCATATGTGAGGCCATCATCTGATAAGTATCGTCCATCAAATGATAACCACTTTGAATCACTGGTTATGATATATCAAAACTAAACTACCCAGCAAGATCTTTCAAAATCCCTGGAAGTCTTTTGAAAAATTATCTGCAATCCCAGCTCCCCATAAAACTGTTTTGAATGAGAACAGATTGAGGTGTGCTGTAGATAAAGTACAATAAGAGGACTTAAAACACTCACTGAGCCATGATTTACTTCATGCTTATAATTATATACCTAGACTGTGAGGATCTCTAATAATGAGCAAAGTGTAGTAAAGGATTAGGATTGAATCTGAGGAAAATAAATACCACTGGGATGGCTTGTTAAAGACCATGAATGAAAGCTCCATGGATGAAAAGCGTTTATTCATTTCAAGGCCTATTTTGGTGTTTCCTTCAAGACACGTTGTTGGTAGCAACTTAAGTTTCTAACCTCCAGGTCAGCAAAGTGAGGTTTTGGTGTGCTGTACGGCATGTTTTAATTTCTTAGTCTGAAGATTAATTCCTCCTTCTAGATTTCAAGCATATTGGGATTTGGTTTTCAGAGAGGCACAGCTGCGAGTGATGAGGAAGAGTTCAGGGAGGTGAATTACTTTTTTTCTCAGGACTGCTGGTGGCTTTGGCAACTCTGGAATTTGTGGCAGGAGTGATACAAAAACAGCATCGATGCTGAGGTGGGCAGGGGTGCAGTATTTACCTACAGGGAAATAATTTGGTAGTGAGTGGCATCAGAGCAATCAAGAGTGCAGGGACACCCTGTGCCATGCCCGTATCGACTGCAGGATATCAATGGTACCCATTAAAACATGTTGTAAGAAGAGCTATTGGTGAAAAAGGCAATTGTATCTGGAATGTATGTGTGCATCTTTCCAGATAGATATGGAGTGTTGTGAGGGTAAGGCTGTCACCTCTAAAATATAAAAAAAGCCAGCAGTTTTAAGCCCTCTGTAGCGCAGAGGTCTAAATCTGGCTTTGAGCCTTGGGATTTGCTGTCTTCTGCCTGGTGTGTGGAACAGGAACTGTTCTACTTGGATGAAAATTCATCTACGTGAACAAAAGGGATTCAGGCAGTGGCAGGAGAGCAGGCATTTCTCATGCCTTAATTTCAGTTAAGATAATCCCATTCTTTACAGTTTTACCTATGATGATACATCAGAAAATACATTCCTCCAACTCTCATCTTGGCTCAGAAAAGAATGATTAAATCCTAGTCTCTTTAGGGATGCAAACTAAACTGTGAGTGCAGTTGGCATGGGGAGCTCCTTTCCTAAGGCAAACCTCAGTTCTGCTTATTTCCTGAATCCCCCAGATAATTCTGAGAGTAGGTCCAACACCCTGGACATTACAAGTGCATCCATTTCAGGTGTCCACAGGATCTTTCACGTTCTTTCTCATGAAGCTTATGTTGTGTTTATGGTTTTGACAGAATAACTGGGCAAGGCCCTGAAAGGTAGCAATGCCATCGTGTGACTTTCTCCCTGTAGACATTGACTTTTGACTATTGTGACTCTCACCAAGAAAACAGAAAACAGCCAACCAGAAGAGAACAGCCTAAATGCCCTTCAGATTGGTTGAAGAAACTAATAGTGAAAAATCTTCTCTTTGTCTCCTTTTCCTCTGTTAAAGGGTTACTTCCTCCTCAAGTTTTCAGACTGAATTAATTATTTCTGTTTTCTTCTTTCTCTTTTTTTACATAGACTTTTTTTAATCACTCACTGTGAAGTTTGATTAATTAAATCTATTTTCTTTCTGTTACAAAAAGTAGCAGATCACTGCATGGGTTCAGTACAAATCAAATGGGATGATAAAGGTGATCACACCATTGTAAATCCATAGGAAGAAGCAAAATAAATGGCTGCTGTAACTTGTGGTTAATTTCAAGTGAAATAACGAAGTTATGTTAGCAAATTAATTAATCTTTGTTTTAATGAATGGCATCTTTTCTCTTTGCCAGTGACAATCGGCAACTTCAACTTCTTTACTTGGAGTGCATCCTCTCCATGTTAAACAGCTCCTCGTCCAGCATGCACCAGCACAAGGGATTCACTGACCTCATATGGTGAGTACATCTGAAGCCTCAACTAGCACATTAAATCCCTGTAGTGAATTATCACTTTAATGAAGTTCTAATGGGGGAGTGCAAAGCTGAAATAACAGCTAATGGAGCAAAGTGCTGAGTTGGGTTTGGCTCTGGTTCCACAGGAGAACAATCTGCTGGTGTGGAATCACTTAACTTGAGTGCAGAAAGTAAGTTGAAGGCACGTTGGTGTTTTTAGTAGCGTATGAGGACTTCCAGTGCACGCTTTGAGTTACTGTCGGGGGTTTTAATTACGTTCTCAAAAGCCAGCAAAACAGAGGCTCACAACTAAGGGTGCTTACTAAAGGACATGCATGTGCAGCGCAGTGATGGAACATCAGGCCTTCTAGTTAACCTAGATTGGGTTTTGTTTGGTCAGGTTTTTTTAAAGCTCCCAAGTTGGACTGAGGAAGCAGTAGAAATCTAGAACTTCTACCTTGCATTAGGCTGCAGCCATTGCAAGAGGCAGGCGTGCTGTCCTCTCAAGGGCAGCGCTGTGCAGCAACACGAACTTGCAAAATCAGTATCTTGTTTATAAAGCACCCAAAAGTATTTCCATATGTCCTAGCATGCTGGTGCTTGGGAGATGAAAAAAGCCTGGCGTAATTTGTTATTCCATCTAACCACTGCTGTTGACTGATCATTAAAACAAGAGTGTGTATCTCATTTAACCGTGGGCTATTTTCAAGCTGTTCCTGTGAGATTATATTTTTCTAGTTACCATCTGCTGCTTTTCTCTTTTTCTCAGGAAGCAACTGTGTCCAGCCCTAGTAGTAATCCTGGGAAATCCAATCCATGACAAAACTATCACCTCAGCCCACAGCAGCATCTGCCTTGAGGCTGATTCACCGTCTTCAGGGATCTCTGATCATGGCCGGGGTTCAGGTTGTTCCTCCACAGCACCTGCCCTTAGTGGGCCCGTCGCACGGACCATATATTACATTGCAGCAGAACTGGTTCGACTGGTGGGGTCAGTGGAATCCATGAAGCCTGTGCTGCAGTCTCTCTATCACCGGATATTGCTTTACCCACCACCTCAGCACCGAGTGGAAGCCATCAAAATTATGAAGGAGGTAGGATAATCACATGTGCAAATCCAGGCAGTTTATTTAGCGTTAATTGTTACCAATTGGGCATATCAGTCCGTTCTATACCTCAGCAGTAGGGATGCTAAAATTGCCCTTTCTGAGCACATCTGTTACATCAAAGCCATTCTGACAAATATTTTTAGTTTTACAAAGTCGTAATGGCCTCTATTTGTCTCCATAACGCAAGCTGCTATGGCAA
Organism: Scolopax mira; assembly: GCA_004320125.1. NCBI lineage: Eukaryota > Metazoa > Chordata > Aves > Charadriiformes > Scolopacidae > Scolopax > Scolopax mira. Next base: position 44,345 of record BJBW01011572.1, read on the forward strand.
CTCCGTCAGTGTTCATGCTGTGGTGCTGCACGGAGCAGATCTTACCACTGAGTCATGACTGCTCTTTTGGGTGAGACACACTATAGGGATCCAGTTCTCAACTTCTTTGGCATCTTTCCCCACCCTCTGTTCTTGCTAGAGGGAGACATTCATCCTCACAGGGTTGCATTCCAGGCATTAAAGTGAATATATGCTTTTGATTACATGCCAGGTTTTTGAAATAGGGTTTTCTTGAGCTTTATGAGAATAGCCACAAGAAAGCTGCCAACGTCTTAAGCGGCCGTATTGAGACCAGTCCGAGCTGGCCTCCTGCCCAGTGCTTCTGACAGTGCTAGAACTGGAGCACCGTGAGACTTCTTTGACCAGCAGCTGAAACTGTGGGCTCTTCTGTTTCACACGTGTGGCTTTCATCTGGTGTTGTGGAGCACAAGGCGATTTATTATCATTTGTAGGAAGAGTGGTCTCTCTTACAGGGATTTTTTTTCTCGCTTGGGCATACCTGGGCTGTGCTGTCTCTGAAGATCTCTGCTGACACCACACAGCCACCCACTGGGCTGTTGTCTGAACTGGCAGTCACCCTGGCACTTATTTTCCTCCAATTTTAAACAATAACAATTGAAGTTTTAGGAAAAATTCAATCTCCTGTTGTTTCCTGTTGCTTCTTTCTGATTATTAATATGAGCTTGTTTGTAAAGCCTTCTCCTTGTATTTCTTGGGGGGCATTGACAGGACTCCACTCAACAGGTCGAATCATTAGGGATCACTTTGTCTGTCTTAGCATGACTCTATTGTTTTGTAACTGGGTTGTGTGACTGAGGAGAAAAGCCTCCTTTAGGACATAATATAATGCAAGATACGTGCTCTATATTTAGGCATAAAGATTGTCTTGTGTGTAGTATCAGTTGGAACATATTCAGTCAAAAATGTAAAGCATGAGAACATTCTACATGTGATTATTGTTGAATATTTTGCTTTTCTCTGTCTGCTCTTCTGCCTTTAAAAAGAGGAAAGGTAGTTTTAATAAGTAGAACGTTAGTGTGCTGATTTCCTTTGCTGTGAGGAACTACAGTACTGCTACCCTGGGTTCCAGGGCTTGATAGAACCGTGACTCATTTGTTGTATTTAAATAATGCTTAGCTAATGCTCTAGTAACTTCTGTTTCCTTTCCTTTCAGATACTTGGCAGTCCTCGGCGGCTTTGTGATTTGGCAGGGCCCTGCTCTTCCGAGTCAGAATCCAGGAAGAGATCTATTTCTAAACGGAAGTCCCATCTGGATCTTCTCAAGCTGTATGCTTTGTTTGCTCCTTTTAGCCTCTTCTTTCTTAAACCTGTGCACACTGGACACTTAAACAGTTGTTTCTTCAGAAGCGTACCCAAATATGAGCCAGGTTGTGTCTCCCTGGTTAAATAAGCTGTAAAAATGGAAAAGGGCTAAAAGCTCCTGCTGGTTTGTTATCAATCTGGGCCTGTTTGTAAAACTCTGGATAACTACCTTGTGGAGTTTGCCAAAATAACCAAATATGTTGGTTTACAGCCGGAAATTCGAGGGTTTGGGTCCCTAACCTTGCAATGAAATAACTTGTGTGCTTGTTTAGAGGTATATTTCCAAGATGAAATCAAAGGAGGTAATCGAAAATTCAAACATTGTCAGTTTGAGCAAAAGGATTCTCAGTTCTTATAAAGATCATATGTTGTAGGCAAGATGATTTTCAGGACACAGCTTTAAATTGAGGGTATGACATGGGTTTTTTTAGTGTAAGTGCTTGTCTGTAAGGGAAAATGTGCTGTGCATGCTGATACAAACACACAGAAACTGCTTCCCTGGTTGGCACTGCCTTTACAGAGTGGCCATGTCCACATGGGAGACAACATTTTGTTCTAATACTAGTTGTCTTTCTTGGGAGTAGTCTTACAGGATAATTTCCCTGCTTTTTTTCCTGGCTGTAGAGGGATGGTGTTGGATGGTAGTGACATGTGCTCACTGTATGTACTGCATGACTTAAGTAAACTTTGTTTTAATTGTAGTATCATGGATGGGATGACAGAAGCATGCATCAAAGGTGGTATTGAAGCATGTTATGCTTCAGTGTCCTGCGTCTTTGCCCTGCTTGGAGCGTTAGATGAGCTGAGCCAAGGGAGGGGTCTTAGTGAAGAGCAGGTCCAGTTGCTGCTCCAGCGCTTAGAAGAACTGAAGGATGGGACTGAGACCAGCAGGGACTCCATGGAGATCAACGATGCCGACTTTAGGTGGCAGAGACGCGTCCTCTCAGAAAATCCTGCCTGGGAATCGTCAAATGAGAAGAGTCCTGATATTAGCATTAGTGTTACCACAGACACTGGTCAGACCACTTTGGAAGGGGAAATGGGACAGACAACTCCAGAGGATAATCCAGAAAGTCAAAAAAATTCGCTGCCATCTCCAGCTGGACATGAAAGCAAAGAGATTCATTATAGAGAACCAGAATCGGAAACCATTGACCAGCCAGATGTGGTTCAGAGAAGCCACACCATAGTCTATCCAGATATAACTAACTTCTTATCAGTTGATTGCAAGACCCGGTCCTATGGGTCCAGATACAGTGAAAGTAACTTCAGTGTAGATGACCAGGACCTTTCCAGGACTGAGTTTGATTCGTGCGATCAATATTCCATGGCAGCAGAGAAGGACTCGGGCAGGTCAGATGTCTCAGACATAGGCTCTGACAATTGCTCCCTGGCTGACGAGGAGCAGACACCACGGGATTGTCCAGGTCACAGGTCCTTACGTACTGCTGCTCTCTCTTTGAAATTGCTGAAAAACCAAGAAGCAGACCAGCACAGCGCACGGCTGTTTATCCAGTCACTTGAAGCTCTTCTACCTCGGCTTATCGCTCTTCCCAGCATAGAGGAGGTGGATGGAGCACTGCAGAGCTTCTCTTCCACGTTCTGCTCAGGTTTGCAAGCATATATTTACTGTCTAAGCAGCGAGCACACTGTGACAGCACTTTACACAGGTTCTCTTGTAGGATTTCATCTTCAGAGAACGTATCCAGGATAAGGAAGTTTGTGCTTTACAAAGCACGTTCCTCCTCAGCAGCAGACTTCATTTAGGGCAAAGCAAATAGAATATGCAGGCACTGATTCACAGGGAGGTCAGTCCATTGTCTCTTAAAGGCTCTGGATTATGTCTTCAGTCAACAGAGAAATCACATTTTCTGCAGTAAGATTCCTCTTCACAGGTTTGTGAAGATCGGTTGAGATGATTTGCACACGCTGTCATTAGAGAGAGGTTGGTGTTGCCCCTTGGCATGAAAGGGATGTGGGGAGGACCATCGCCCGTTTTGAAAGAGATTTAAATAGTTTAATACATCGCTGCATTACTGTTAGTAATGCCAGCCTTGCAAAGGTGGTGATAAGAATTCCAGAGGAGTGACTCTCTTCTTCTTCACTTTAGTTTTTCTTAATAGTGCTGACTATCATGACAGGAAATGCAAAGCTCAAAGCCCAGACCAAGTGAAAAAGAATAAAAGATCTTACCTTTTAAGAGATTAAATACCTGCAGTTCTTTCAGGATTAGAGCCTTTAGGATCTTGACTTGGTCTATTAAAAAAACCCGCGCCATGCACAAGTAGTTTGTTCTGTTGATAGTATATTTAAAATGTGTATAAATACATATATTTTTAGAAGAGTTTCTTTTTCCTGACAGTGGCCAAAGTGGAAATGTTTATTAAAATATATTTCTGTGTTTCTTTAACTTAATTCACCGTGATTGCCTTTTCTATTGCTCCTCTCATAATCATTGCTTTCATTCATTTGTGCTCTCTCACACACATTAAACTCATACAGAGTCAGAAAGGATGCCTCCCATCATCTATATTTTTATATAATTAGATACAAAGCTGGCTGAATAAGCTGATATTCCTGATACCCTGTTTAAATACTAACCAAATAAGCCCTTACTCGGGAAGATGGTAGATGATGTTCTTAAGAAACATTGACCATGTTATATCACAGAAAGGAGATATCTTGAAGGGGACATTAATTTTAATTACAATCCTAATTGAGGTGCTCAGAAGCATCCTTTCTGTCACAAGGGATTTCTTTTTCCTGAAAAAGAACGATCTTGAGGTTATGCCTAGTCTAGGTAAAGCCTAGACTATAACTCAGACTTTTGTGCCCTTGCTGCCTTGTGCATAAATATACCACTTCCTTTCTCTCATATCTATCAAAACCCTTTAGAACATTTTTAAATGTTGGAAGAGCTAGACCTAGCAGACTTCTAGATTTTAAGGCTAAACATGGCTTTTGTCGTCATTCAGTATGACTAATGCAGCAAGAAAGATGGAAGACTATCACTCGATGTCTGCATAATTTCTGGCTTGTACAACTCTCTTAAAAATATATCTAGTCTTGGACTTAGACTTTTTACTTTGCTAAGAAAGCCACCTCCATGAGTAAATATGTACTTAAAAATATACACCAGTCTGATTTGGCAAAATATTCTTAGAAGATGCCACTCAGTAAGGAATCATTAAAAAGTAATAGTTATTGCATTAAAATAGCTTGGAATGGGTATCCTGGTGTTTTCAGAGAGCTGTGGATGTTACAGAGTTGTAATTTTATGCTTTCTTCAGATCTGTGCAGTTCATGTTTCAGTTGGACACCTAGAATGAGACTCAGTCCCTTAAGAGTCCCTTAACTTGCACCTCAGATCATAAGCACAAGTCCATTAGTCCTCCTGAGGTGAAGACTTGTCTTCCTCTGTAGGTGAGAGAGGTGTGAATTTGAAGACCTCTTGAAGAGACTTACTGAAGTTCAAACACATGTCTGGGGGTAAGAATTTCCTCCAGAGAACTTCCAAGACATCAGTCTGATCTGCCTCTAGAGGCAAGGTTTGAGTCCTTCAGGACTCCTTTGTTAGCACCAACAATTCAAGGCATGAATTAGGTGATGAGGTTAGAGGAACTGGTCCTACTCCTTGTAAATACAATGTCTATTATTCATGTATAACGCCTGAAGAATATATTAGGAAATTTGAATATTGTTAAAGATTTGAGTTGAGAAAGGGGACGGGTGCAGTTTGGAGACCAGCTAGTACAGAAGCAGCATTTTTGTGTTTTCGAGAGACCTTCTTTAACTGCTTTGTTTCATTTTTCAATTTGGGGGAAAAATAATTAATTAATTACAATTCAGTGGTCTTTCTTACAAGCTAGGTGCTTAAATAGTACTGTAGTATTGCTGTGTTTTCATAGGAATGAAAAGCAATGAAAGGAGGTAGGAATTTGAGGCACTGATGTGGGAGTATAAGTGCGGAAAAAGTGCAGTCCTTCCAAAAAAGATTTGGAAGGCAGTTGGTTAAAAGCCTTCCTAATCTGCAGTTTTTGTCTTTCCTTAGAAAGTTCATCCTTGTGGCTAGAGGAAACCAATGCCAAAAAATTCCTTAGTGACACTGGAGTGTGATGTCTGTATTTAAAAATACCGAATTATCTAAAAATTCCCAGCGTTATCTTGACTTGCACAAAACATGAAGTTTGCGGGGTTTTTTTCAGGACCTGCTCTCAACTGGCCAATTTCAATGAACTGTTGCCTCTGTTAAGGCAGAGTGCCAGTCTCATTGTTTATTAAAGCAGGCAGGTTTTATAATTGAAATTGCTGATCAGTAGTCTATTAATTCAGACATGACACCGCAGTTTGTGAGAAAAATTAATGCATTCATTCGAAAAATCCTGTGCCGTTGTGTCAATAATCATAGCAAACATTTTTAGCACCTCTTTTCAGTTTTTATTCCATAGCTTTTAGCAGCAAGGCTTTAATGTTGTTAAGCATCGTTGCAAGTTTATGCATCAGCTAATCTTCTGCTTTTGAGATCTCAGCATCTCTATAATGCAGTTGTTTATTGTCCCATATTTTAGAAGAAATCAGGGATGGTATTTTTCCCAAATGCTGTTGGACACTCAGTTACATACCCACTATGTAGTAGCCACTTTTATGTGAAGTTATACTCCTCCTTTTTTAATTTTAATCTTGTAGGGAAGGTTGCACATTTTTTTAAAGTATTTTAATGCAAATTAAGTTGGTTTTTCTTTTTTTAACGTACTCCTCTGCCTTGAGGTTTTTATTACTCTAGCAGGTTCTAGTCCCCAAGGTACATATTTAAGAGAGACAAGGCATCAAATCAGTATATTTTAGTTACATCAATATCATGATCCTCCATCCAACAAAGTGTTAAGATGCATCTTTGCCTTCGGTTGATGAAGGAGTCTCTGAAGTTACTCACAGACCACTTTCATGATGGCACTTTTTGGTACTAAGTTAAGATTCTCGGTTAAGGTTGACCACGAGAAATCTACCCCGTGGCAGCCCGTGTGGGTATGGTGTGTGGCCTGCCCCTGTCACTCCTCTTCCACAAAGGTTGCTCCCTTGAAAACCACCTCATTTTTAAAACCCACCCTGGAACAGTTACTCTCTCTCTAAATCCGCCCTCAAACAGTTACCCACCTTATCCACGCCCCCAAAGTGACGACAGTGGAAAGTCCGAGAAGGCAGCAGCACAGAGCTTTCAAACCCTCACGAGGCAAGAAAAACATTTGCTTCTTTTCTGTGTGTGGATTGATGATTTTTTTTAATTATTATTATTATTTAATTATGTTGATGGATTGTTGTATTTTGTCTAAGAAGAGGCATGAACTTTATGGTGGGAGGAGTATATTCACGGTAAACCACTGCAGCAGTTAACAAATGACACAGCTTTGCTTCATCATGTAACTAACCTTGGAAGCTGGGTTTTGTTTGTTTGTTTGTTTCATTTGTTTCTATGATTCTATGATTACAAACCTTCCTCTAGGATAAAGCTTACTCTGTAATCTTCCCCATTTCACACAATTTCACCGTTGATGTGAAAACCATGAAATATTGTGGGTCATGTGGGGGTGCCTTAATATTTCTGTGTTTTTTCATGGCTCAAACTACCAGATCATGGGGATTCAATTAGGTATTAATCATCCTTGATTTATGCTTTTCTAGCAGTAGCTCAGCTAACTCGGAGGAAAATGTATGTGCTGTCCATCCCATCTGGGAAGAAGGGGTTGTGCCACTGGGCATGACTGTTGTTTGGCACATATAGTGGTTTTTTGAGGAGCACTGAGCGCTTCCAGGTGGCTCATGGATCTGAGGGGAGCCCCAAGTTGCCCAGCTGTCTAGAAAGCAGGTCTTGTGTGAACTAACCAGGGCTTGGAGTTGCAATGAGTTCCAGCCAGCTTGGCCCCAAATATTTATCCACATACCTCAAGGCAGTGGAGAAAATGGTAATTACAGCCTGATCCTGCAAGGTGCCAAGCACTCCAGTCCCCATCCACCAACTCACTTAGTCTGGGGCAGATTTACTTTGGGGGCGGGGGGGGGGTTAAAGGGGCAATCACCCTCATGGGCACCCATTGGCTGCGATGGACACTCCAATTAAATACAAAGGCTTTGCTTCTGCCTCTCCCACCTCACCTTTCCCAGCAGAACAGCAGATATATCCTGCCTTTTGCTTTGCACCTGGCAGCCATCCCAACGAGTGTGAGTGCTCCTCCAATATTCCAAATTTAAGACATTGCTTTGCTGGACTGTGACTGGAGTGTTCACTTTGCCTTGTAGCACTGCATTCTAGATGGAGTCCTTATTTTTCTATTCCCTGCTCTAATGCATTTAATAGAGTAATTTCTACTAATGATTCATTAACTATTCTAGCAAACCTGTTGCTGCTGAAATGCTAGGGTTAGTTTCTGGTATCTTCTTTTTTTTCCAGGCAAAAATCTGTGTAAAATGTGAGAGCTCACATGGTGTTTTTGTTAGGTATGATGCACTCACCAGGATTTGAGGGAAACCTAAATTTCAGCTTCCAGACTCTGATGAATGCAGACAGCCTCTACATGGTCTCACATTACACTCTGCTGCTCAACCTAAAATTGGTCAACTCGGATTACTACAGAAAGAAGCCTGCCCAAGCCCCTGTGTTGCTGGTGAGTTGGGGAGTATGGGAAAACTGTTAAGAAAAAAAAAAAAAAGAAAATTTGATTTGCTTCCTTTTACATTAAAACAGCCCACACGTAAAGCCTTAAGGCTCCTTGCGAAGTGGAGAAATAATAATTGCAGATGAAGCGTTCTCCAAACTGCTTATGAATCTTGCGTGATAAATGTCATGCATCTGAATTACACAGCTTCTCTGTAATTTGGGGAGGAATTAATACTGCTTGCTGATCATCACCGAAGCAGCAGTCCTTTTGATGGATGCTCTGTCTTCAGAACTGATCTTCGTTAGCATCAGGTGATGCAGCAAGCATTATTCGTGCACGTTATCAAGGGATATACTTTCATCTTGCAACTACTTTTGAGTCTAATGACAAACGTCTTACTTAATACTTGATTAGTATATATTGAGATGAAGACATGAGGAGTTAGAGTGAAAAATAATTAGGTTTTAGTAATACAAACTGATGATTTTTGTGGTGCCTGGGACTCCTCAGCTTCTTGGGCTTTTTAAAAATTGTTTTGAAGGCTGCAGGAGTTATAAAACACGAATCTATGTTTTTCAACTAAATTGCTCAAAAGAAGTAATTTCAGAGTTTTCCTAAAAATAAAAAAATGTGATATATGGAACAAAAAAAATGAAAAGCAAAAAATTGTGTCAAAGTGTTCTGTTATTGCTATCTTGTCCCATGTAAGATAGTTTATATTCTAGAAACAAGTGGATTTTATCATCATCAGTTCTGGTATGTTCTTCAGCAGCTGCAAGAGCAAATCTGTGACTTGGAACCTTCTCTAGGGGCAGCACAGCAGGCCTGAGCATGGCCTAAGTATTGCTGAAAATCATTCAGATCTCCAATTGTTATCTGTGGTGACACTTCAATGCAGAAGGGTCTGATTGCTGGACAGGCAGCAGTAGGTGCCACAGCTTCTTTCCAGGGGAATTGAGATCCTACCTTGTGGAAACAGTGAGAGATCAGCGTGTCCTATTGTCACCCTGCAAGAACTTTCATTATGGTTTGAATCTTGCATGAACTGCAATAAGAGAAGAGAAAGCCTCTTGTTCCTGTCATTTTCCACCATTGAGCCACATTGCAGTCCTCAGTTAATTCTTACTTTTTGCATAACTTAATTTCTACTCCTGCATTGCCTTGCGATTAGCAGATCTATGAACTGAGGCACATGCTGTAGGGCTTACTGTTGTCTTACATATGGCTTTTCTGGTTCTCTGCAGAAGGAGTTCATGAAGCAGGTTCAGTCCAGTGGAGTGTTGATGGTCTTTTCTCAGACCTGGGTTGAAGAACTATACCAGCAGGTACTAGAAAGGAATATGCTGGGGGAAGCTGGATACTGGGGAAGCCCTGAAGAGCACAGCCTTCCACTTATCACCATGCTGACAGGTCAGTGCTATCTCATGGTGACAAGGCTGACTTCCAAATTCATGTCTAAAACGAGCTACAATACCATGTTGTTTCATTGCATTACATGTGGTGTTTCACAAAATTACCAGTAGAGAAGGAATCAAACGTAACTGTGGCAGGTATTTAAGTGTGTGATTTGGATCTGACAGAAAACTTTTGATGCATGGATTTAGAAACACTGTCCCTGGGAGAGAGGAAGAATAAATTTGTTCTGAACCAAAACATCTCTTAATTCTGTTAGTTTGGTTCTGGTAGACTTAGTGCCTGTAAATAGAATCATAGAATGTTAGAGTTAGAAGGGACATTAAAGATCATCCAGTTCCAACCCCCTGTCATGGGCAGGGACACCTCCCACCAGACCAGGTTGCTCCAAGCCCCATCCAGCCTGGCCTTGAACCCCTCCAGGGATGGGGCAGCCACAGCTTCTCTGGGCAACCTCTTCCAGTGTCTCACCACCCTCACAGGAAAGAATTTCTTTCTAGTATCTAAATCTCCCCTCTTTCAGTTTAAAACCATTACCCCTCATCCTATCACTCCCCTCCCTGATCAAGAGTCCCTCTCCATCTCTCCCATAGGACCCCTTTAGGTACTGGATAAATGATAAAGCTGCTGTTTTCTCAGTGTTACAGCAAAGCCATTTCAGTTTGCCTGTGGTGCAAACTGTAGTGTCATCTGATCCTGGAAGCCCCTTCCACAGCTTGGGCTCCCCTTGGTTCAGATTTGTGCTGTGCCAGGGATATGCCAACTGGTGCTGGAGAGATGCTGAAAACCTGCAACACCACTAACAAATGCTTAAAAATAACCCTTAGCTTCCTCTGAGGGAAAAATCAAATGGTGTCAGCTGAAAGGTGGCAGGATATCTATGATATTGTAGTGATATAAAATGCACTTTCTGCTTGAACTGTAATCACTTTGTATGATTTCAAAAAGGTAATTAAAACAATATTTAACACTGGATTCTGATGAGCCATTAACTGGTAATTAAAGGGCAGTGCTCTCAAAGTTTTTTGCAGGTTGTATTGAGCTCAGTGTTGCTTTTAGCTCTATATCTGAGAAGCTGAAAGAAACAGTTTGGAAAAACAATAGCCACAAGGTATGTGGGGAAGCGACAGAGATGCACTGCTAGAAAGGAAATCAACCTGACATACCTAACATAAAACTCCCTGTGAGAAGCTGGTCTTCTGTCGTGGTGCCCAGTGACAGGACAAGAGCAAATGGGCACAAACTTGAACGTGAGAAGTTCCATCTAAACATGAGGAGGAATTTCTTCACTTTGAGGATGGCAGAGCCCTGGAAGAGGCTGCCCAGAGAGGTGGTGGAGTCTTCTTCTCTGGAGACATTCAAAACATGCCTGGACATGTTCCTGTTCAACCTCCTCTGGATGGATCTACTTTGGCAGGGGGTTGGACTAGACGATCTCCAGAGGTCCCTTCCAACCCGTATCATTCTGTGATTCTGTTCTGTTGGAGAAAGGATTGTATTTCTTTTGTTGAGATTGAACCTACATAAGTCTACTAAAAATCACATTTCAGATATAGGGGTCCCAGTGCATCTTGAGGACTCAGACTGAGGTCTGGGAGCATCTAGATACAGGATTTAGCAAGATTTGAAAAGTTATATTAAGAAATGTGGAGAGTTAAGGGTGTGGGAAGGTCTGAACTGTAAGAATTACCATGAAGTCTTTGCTGAGAGTTCTATTGCTGTATAACATCCAGGGGGGTGCTTTTAAAGGTGGGATATTTCCCCTCTTCAAGCAAATGTTGGTTCTACTGAGCAAAGCATATGATGCCACAGCTCATGTTTATGCCAAAGCTTCAGAAGCCTGCCAGAAAAGAGCAACGAAAATGTATACCTGAGGAGTCAGGAGTACTTGTACTTATTTGAACAAAGAGCCAGTAGGAGATGCTTTCCTTATACCATCTGTGTGTTGAATAGTAATCTGTTGGTTTTTTTATGTCCTGGCAGACATCGATGGCTTGGGGAGCAGTGCAATTGGTGGCCAGTTGATGGCATCTGCCTCGGCTCAATCTCCTCTTTCCCAAAACCGGAAGACAGATGACTCTGTCGTTGCAGGTATTAAGACTCTATTATAAGCACAAGTGTATCTGCCAGCAGTGGATTGTTACATACCATGAGCATATTTAGATAAATTGTGTTTTAGAACAACAGCGTAAGGGTTGAGGGAAGTATGTCAGTACATCCTACATGTGAAATGGTAGTCCAGCATGCAGAGGACAAATGTGACCTTTTTTTTTCTTTTACCACTGAGGGTAAAACTGCTGTTGTGTCATTTTCCAGTAGTAATAGTAGTGTATTTCTCACTCCAGGAGTTGCTTTTGCCCGATACCTTTTAATTGGCTGTTGGAAGAACTTGATTGACACTTTGTCCACACCACTGACCGGCCGCATGGCAGGGAGCTCCAAGGGGCTGGCTTTCATCTTGGGAGCAGAAGGAGCCAAGGAGCAGAACCAAAAGGAGAAGGACTCCATCTGCGTGAGCCTGGATGGACTGAGGAGGGCAGCCCGGCTGAGCTGTGCTCTAGGTATTGCAGACTCACAAAACAGGATGGTAACTTTTCCTTGAAGGAATTTGGGAGAGAGAAAAGCAGCATCATGTTCCAGCCTTGGATAGGCTGTCTGATGTTCCATAGAGCCCACCTACCCTAGGGCATAGACATAACCAGCCAACTTTCCTTGTCACAACCTGTTGTTGAGATTGCATGGGACTGGGGAGGAGGTGCTGGTTAAACACTAAGTGTGTCATTGCTTTACAGGAGTTGCTGCTAATTGTGCATCTGCTCTTGCCCAAATGGCTGCTGCTTCCTGTGTCCAAGAGGAGAAAGAAGAAAAAGAAATCCAAGAGCCTAGTGATACTATAGCTCAAGGTAAGTATGTGATTAAATTGCCTGCCTTGTTTCACATTGCCTGCAAAGGTGCAACTGGAGATTACTTTGCTACACACAGGAGGACAGAAGTGAATGCCACTACTGTGTACCTCCCACTTGGGTTCTATGTCTAGAGGCATGTAATGTAC
>BJBW01011572.1:56912-70832 GCA_004320125.1 Scolopax mira
TTTTTTTTTCAAAGTGTTGGGTAGTAGTATAAGCCTAGTTTGCATCCTTCTTCCTGTCTTGCATATACATCCTTGGTTGTCTTCTGTCATCATCAGATACTTAAAACTGTTTCTGAATCATATTAGATGAAGCTGGAATAAAAATATTATATGTGCGTAGCATGTAAAAAGTTCTGCATCTCTGTACCACTACTTTGACCCCAGCGTAAGTCAGTGAAGTCAATTTTTGTCTCCAGTAGCTGTTTGGAGAGGCACCTAAAATGTGTCTGATGACATCTGAATTCTAATGGCGAGAAGCCCATAACAGAACACAGTGTTGCACAAATCACCCTGCTTGGCACTTAAATTTGGTGCCTGAGTAGAGAAAACAAAACTGAGCAGGCCTGAGCACAAACTGGCTTTTTGACCACTCTGCTAGAAATGACTGAAGCGAGTTGGCCAGACCACACTGGAGCAAAAAGAAGGCAGTAGCCAGAAGCCAACATATCTGTTCTATGAAAGCTTGTAAAGCTTCAGAATTTGTTTCCATTCCAATGCAGCACGAAAACTAAGCTTTTCAGAGATTCTTAGGAAAATGAATGAGGTCCAAATGCTTGTAGTTCAGACCAGGATTAATTTTGCTTTGACAAGAGAATCCATTAGCAAAAGCTCTTTGATGAAACTTTTGTGTGTAAATAGTTCTGAAATCTGCAAACTTTTTTTTGTTTCCATAGAAAAGGAGATTTTGGTAAAAATAATAAATATCCAGCCAGCCAAAGAGAAACATGTAATATCACTAGCAATCTGCATCTGTTCTGTGGGCAGCAAGATGTGAGTTTGGAGGTGGAGGGTGACAATCTGGCATTAATTTTATTTTTTTTTCTCCATGCATAGAAGATATCAATCAAAAGGAATTTTAATTTTAAAACTGCCTTATGTTAGGAAGAAATGGGTTTCTCTGATTTGTTGTTTGTCTAAAATCCACATGGTTTTTTAGATTTTGGACTGTATACTTTTGCCATCACTCTGCATGCGGACAAGTGTTTGTTTAAAAGCTGGAGAAGTTAATGTGCTGGGTTTTTTTATTTATTTTTCATGTTGCAGTGAAACAGAAAGTGGAGCAGAAACTGGAGCAGATGGGAAAAGTGCAGGGAGTCTGCCTGCACACAGCTCATGTTTTGTGTATGGATGCAGTCCTTAATGTGGGCCTGGAGATGGGGAGCCACAATCAGGACTGTTGGCCTCATGTGTTCAGGTACTCGCCAGCTTTCCCGAAGGAAACAGAATTTATGCCATGTTGCCTGAAAGAAAGGGGACTGAGAAAAAGGACTTCATGCGTTCTAGGGGTGTTCTGTATAAACAGTGTCATAGTGAATTAACTGTCAGTATCTCTAAGAATCATAGAATTCCCATAGATTGGACACCTCCCATCAGACCAGGTTGCTCCAAGCCCCATCCAACCTGGCCTTGAACCCCTCCAGGGATGGGGCAGCCACACTTTCTCTGGACAACCCTCTCCAGTGTCTCACCACCCTCACAGGAAAGAATTTCTTCCTGAGGTCTAAATCTCCCCTCTTTCAGTTTAAAACTACTACTCCTCATCCTATCGCTCCCCTCCCTGATCAAGAGTCCCTCCCTGGCTCTCCTGTAGCTCCCTTCAGATATTGGAAGGCTGCTGTAAGGCCTCCCTGGAGCCTTCTCTTCTCCAGGGCTGAACAAGCCCAGCAGCTCCATAGGAGAGGAGCTCCATCCCTCTGATCATCTTTGTGGCTTTACACTGGACCCATTCCAACAGGTCCATGTCCTTCATGTGTTGAGGATTCCAAAGCTGGATGTAGTACTCCAGGTAGGGTCTCACACCCCACCTAGTGTGACGGTGCTGTTTTCTACCACTATTCAGAGACAAAATAAATGCTTATAAAACTTGAAAGTTAGCAGGAGTAACAGACTCAGGAAACTAAATGGGCTTTTCAGGCACCTCCACTGAAGTATTTGCTTTCTAGGCACACGGGAGGCCAAAGCATAGAAGAAGACAGGTGTAGTAGTCTGTGTGTAGTCTGAGTTAGAGATTCATACAATCATATGGGGTTGGAAGGGACCTCTGGAGATCCAGAGTCCAACCCTCCCACCGGAGCGGGTCTACTTAGAGCAGGTTGCGCAGGAACGTGTCCAGGTGGGTTTGAATGTCTCCAGAGAAGGAGACTCCACCACCTCCCTGGGCAGCCTCTTCCAGTGCTCCGCCACTCTCACAGTAAAGTTCCTCCTCATGTTTAGGTGGAACTTCTTACGTACAAGTTTGTGCCCATTTCCTCTTGTCCTGTCATTAGGCACCACTGAGAAAAGACAGGCCCCATCCTCCTGACACCCTCCCTTTAAATATTTGTAAGCATTGATCAGATCCCCCCTAAGTCTTCTCTTTTCCAGACTAAAAAGACCCAAATCCCTCAGCCTTTCCTCATAGGAGAGATGCTCCAGGTCCTTAATCATCTTTGTGGCCCTGTGCTATACTCTCTCCAACAGTTCCATGTCCTTCTTGAACTGGGGAGCCTATTTATGGTTTGAGGAGAACATTCAGTGCATTGTAGCTGGTTTAGATGTAGAAACTAGTGCCTGCAAATTGGCAGTGGGTTTCCATGTAAGCTGCCTTCTCTCATCAATGGGGCTGTACTTGGGTTATCCTTTGGAATCACCTCTGGAGTACCTGCTGATGAGCTGGGGGAGGAACTGTTGGTTTTGGGGGGTTTATTCATCTTTTGCTTTTCTTCTTTCTTCTTAGGGTGTGCGAGTACATCAGCACGCTGGAGCACACCCACTTCAGCGACGGTGCTTCCCAGCTCTCCCTCACCATCACCCAGTCGCAGAAGGCACACACAGGGCTGCACCCAGACCCTGAGCCTGGGGACTCTCCCCAGGTGCTGACTCCCGAGCAGGAGACCACCCTCAGCAGCAACCCTGTCATTCAGCCTGTTTCTATCCAGGAACTCATCAAGGAGAGCAGTAAGGGCAGAGCTTTTGAATTCCGTGGAGGCAGCCTGCTGTGTGGGACCAGCGCCGCCAAGGCTGTTCTCACGCTCTCCACGCAAGCTGACAGGTAAAAAGGGAATCAAGTGCATCCTCAGACTGGTGCATTTGTTGCTTGCATGTAAATTAATCAGTTATATTTATTAAAGCAGACAAAATAAGGGGGTGTCTGGTCCTGCCAGGAAGGGACTGAGTGACAAGAGCAGTGTCAGTTAGAAAGCAGCTGTCAGGACTTTGTGGCCAGCTTGTCAGCCTTCCCCAAAGTGTCTGGAGAAGAAAGAGCCACCAAGCATGCTCGTAGAATGGCTAGGTGAAATGGCCCTACAACATGGTCTGCAGACTGATATGTCACAGACTTTTTTGCTATTTCTGCTATTCTTTCGGAAGCCCAGGCCAGAGTTGAAAATTTCCTGAGTTTGCATGCTTCTAATAACCTTTTCTTAATGAAAATCATATTTATGTCAACCTGTAGCTGCATAATGTGGAAATTCACTGTGATGTCTGTGGAATCTATCTCCTATGTAAGCTTAAGTTTACTGCTTTAAAGGTACAGACTTAAACTTTTAAATCTCAAGAGCTCCTTACAGCTGGAAATAGCAACTCTTGTTTCTATTCCTAAACAGCAATTCACGTACAGCAACTTTAGATATAACACTTGAATGAATTTGTTTTCCTTGTAAGGGGCTGTAACTTTAGATGTAGTGAACTGGTGTAACTCTAAAGCCAGGTGTGATGTGTGATGATCTTTATTTGTGAGGACTGGAAATAGTCTCACTTTTTTTTCCAAGTTCATGAACTGCTTATAGCAGTAAGACACAGTGATGGGGAAGTGTTGATTCCTTGAAAAAATGACTGGTTTAGCACCACAGTTGAATCTTGGAAATGTTCTGATCGGTCCTACCTCACTCTGCTTTCCACCTATGAAAGCTTCTGGATCAAGATTTTTCTGTAGCACTGTATAAATTAAAAAGCCCTCAATAACCCAGTGTCACCAAATGCAACACGTAAACAGCCATGTACAGCTAAGAGTTTTCCTCTCACACACAGATTTAATTCTGCATCTCATGTAGTTTTCAATTAGATTTTGTTCTTTTACTCACAGGCTCTTTGAAGATGCTGCTGACAAGTTAAACTTGATGGCACTGGCAGGCTTCCTTTACCAGCTGAAGAAGGCTTCTCAGGCCCAGCTTTTCCATTCAGTCACAGATACAGTTGATTACTCCCTCGCAATGCCAGGTAAATCACCAGAAGATCCCTTACAGAATTCTGTGTTTCATGTACAACTGTATTGTGTACAGGACTTGTTTTTTACTCTTACAGTTCTAATTTTTACAGCTGAATTCTTAGGAATAAATAAAACACAGTATTTAGTCTCATAAGATCTTTCTGTAGGAGAAGTTCATAAAGTCTTTTGAAAAGGTTGAGTGCTTTTTTTGGACAGGGGACCACATCCACACCTGTTAAGAAACACTTCAGAGGACATTCACTTGGTTCTTGGACTTTGGGGAGTGTTAATTATCCACAAATATTTAATCACGGGTCCATTTTGAAGACAGATCCAGTGAGGAAACTGGGGTGAATGTAGACCTAAGACTGGAGTTAGTTTAGACATTTGACAGTGATATAATCTTGGAAGTATTCAGAAAATGGGTGACAGCAAACAAAGCACACAACTGAGGAATGTTTGTTAAAGCAGTGGGATTTGTCCCGCTTCCTCTTCCTCAGCAGTGGAGCGTGCACTTTACAGTACAACACCTGTAAATTGTCATTTCCATCAGTGTCTCAAACACAGCAGAAAGATTGGACCCAAAGGAAGATATTTCACTTAAATTTGTGCCGTGCTTTTAGAAGTTATATTAGTCATATGGGCTTTCTTCTGTTCTGTGGCAGATGTGAATTGTATCTGGTATGTCTCAAATTTAGTCGTTTTCCCCCTCTCCCTGAAGTGCTACATGTCATTTTCTCAATGTGATATTTTAAATTGTTTGGTTTCTGCTTTGCTTGTCTTTAGGCCTCAACATTAATAACTTTTATTTTTAATAAATGGTGACCCCCCTTATCATGTATTTAGTAGTGAGTCAACAGTAGTTAGTAATAATGAAATTAAAATTACGATAAAGCATTAATTGCATTTTTTAATCTTAAAAGTGCTATGCCCCCAATGACTTACTTCATTAGAGATAAAAGCACCAGCATATTTTAAATGAGAGAATGAAGTGTCTTTCCAAATGTTTTAAGAGCAACAGAAGATTAATCCTTTTCAATAGGAAATAATGAATATTAGTGCCTGGGGAACAGAAAAACATTTTCTCATATTCTTTGCTTCTCATCCTTTGCTTGATAAGAAATACAAAACCAAAACTAAATCATTTTCAGTTTATATTTTCTCCTGTAGATGTCACCAAAAGTTTTTGCAACTGCTATTTTGGGTCTTAACAGCAATTATTTAACTCCTTGCTTAACTCTTCTGCACTGCTTCTCCAAGCCTTTGTCTTTAAAAATGTTTCCCAAAAAAATGGATCACTTGAATCAAAATAAAGTGTGTATAATAAGTTGTTCTTAAAACTTGGGTCCATCTCCTGTTCTCTTGCCTACACAGACATATGCTGTGTTTTACATTGATTTATTTATTTTATTTTTTCTATTTTTTTCCTCCCCCTTTTCCCCTCCTCCCCCACAAATTAATAATGTTTAACCTCATTTAAATTCCAATTTAGACAGCTAGAGATGGAGGAGCTGCTGTTGCGTAGTTTCCATTTATTTTCTTATACTTTCTTGTAGGTGAAGTAAAATCTACCCAGGACAGGAGAAGCGCGCTTCATTTGTTCCGCCTTGGTGATGCCATGCTCAGAATTGTAAGGAGTAAATCTCGCCCGTTGCTCCACCTCATGCGCTGCTGGAGCCTGGTGGCACCTCACCTTGTAGAGGTAGGTGTGGGGGACAAAACGGGAATGTGTGCAAGAGATGACAAAGCTGAAAAAGCTGGAGAAGGCTTTGATAGCTCTTAAAAACGTGTTATGTGGTGTCACATGCCCAGATTTATTGGGAGCATGCTTCTCTGGAGTTTTAAGATGAGCTGTTCAGTAAATTGCCACAGCACTTCATTTCATTGACGCAAGAAAATGTGTAGGCTGTCTTACAGCAGAGTTCAGACATTGTGAAGTCTCCATGGAATCCCTTGAAGTGAAGTAGAAACAGTGAAGAATACTTTTGTTGTATGCTTTAACAGCCTTTTATCTCGAAAGCTATTGTCTCACTTGCCTTTGGATGCCAGCCTGAGACCACTGTAAATACTTTTCATGTTTTGAACACTTTTAAGCCTTTTAAGATCCCAACTACCTTCTGTGAAACTTTCTTTGCCCCATCCCTGGAGGGGTTCAAGGCCAGGCTGGATGGGGCTTGGAGCAACCTGGTCTGGTGGGAGGTGTCCCTGCCCATGGCAGAGGGGGGAACTTGATGATCTCTAAGGTCCCTTCCAACTCAAACCATTCTATGTATTCAGATTGCAGGGCTAGTCAGTCTCTTTGGTTGGGTTCAGTGCAGATGAGGGCATTACTGGGAAGGAGCAACATGAGGGAAAGGACAGAATTAAGCATAACCCACATAGTTATTCAAAACAGTACCTTTATATCCACATTCACTGGCATTTAATTTTTTTTAACAGCTCTTCCAAAGTGAGAACGTTCCCATCACTTTTAAGTTCCATAAATAGACAAATATAGTGACATGGACAAGTGACATTTGGCCACACATAGATAAGTATGGCAAATGTGTGCAGAAACTACCTTTTTTAAGGGAAAAATAGTCACATGACAGGTTATTTGAAATGTTCTGAGGTTTATTATTTATTTTTCATTCTGTACTTTTTGAATTGACAGCAAACCTTCAGGCATCTGAGAGACTTCAAGCAGCTCAGAGTCTCAGTCATCTGTTTCCATGGCAGTACTCTCCCATTTTCATTGCAGTGAGATCCCTAGTTGTGTTAGTGGTGAAGTTGTTTTTAGGGTTCAGCAACATAAAGCAATTATCTCCCTTAAAATTTTCTCAGTAAAAGCAAATTTATTTTTTTTTTTGCTTGGAGAAACTCTAATACTTTTTCTTTCCCTGCAGGCTGCCTGTCACAAGGAGAGACACGTGTCTCGGAAGGCTGTCTCCTTCATCCATGACATCCTCACTGAAGTGCTGATGGACTGGAACGAGCCTTCTCATTTTCACTTTAATGAGGCACTTTTCCGCCCCTTTGAGCGTATCATGCAGCTGGAGCTGTGTGATGAGGATGTCCAAGATCAGGCAAGTCAGTCCTGATCAAGGTGTCTATATTTGGCCTACCATGCCCATAAGAAGGGTGGTCTCTAGAGTGCTCTTGGTCCACTTGAGTGTTTCACAAATTCCCTTCAAATGGTGCACCTTACTCATCTTCAAGGAATCAGGAGGGATCTGCCTGCCTAAGCCAGCATTGTGATAGAGCACAGAGACAGTATACCTGGCTTTAAACAAATTAAATAAAACTTTTCTATTATCTAAAAAATAAGCAGTCTGGACTGACATAGTGAAATTAGGAATGTGTTTAAAGCCATCCTCATTCCTTCTGAAGGTCCATCTATGTATGGATTCTGTTTTTTCATTCTACTTTTCTAACCTTTCCTACACTGTCTGCAGGTGGTCACCTCGATAGGAGAGTTGGTGGAAATGTGTTCTACCCAGATCCAGTCGGGATGGAGACCCCTGTTCAGTGCCCTGGAAACGGTTCACAGCAGCAGCAAGTCAGAGGTTAAAGAGTACCTTGTAGGAGAATACTCCATGGGTAAGGACTTACAAGCATTGACTGTTTCATACGTGCTTTTGTTTCCCTGTCTAACAATAACTAACTCTATATTTAAATGCTCTACCTGAACAGTGTCAATACTCTGTGACTGGACTGAAGTATCTGGTTTATTAGTTGGGGTAGAGGGAAAGCCAAGGTATTGTTCTGACTTTTTAAATCCTCCAGATTCTGGCAGATGACTAGAATGGGAAGTAAATGCTTCAAACCTACTTGAATAGTTCCAAGCAGAACAGTAGTGCAGGAGTATGGAGCTTGGCCTTGTTGATGGCCTGCTAGAGAAAGGAAAGCATATTGTATGCAACCACCACGTCTTACGTGGACTGTCTTTCTTAATGTTTGAAACCTATTGCTCTACATCATCGTAGAATCATAGAATCGTTTAGGTTGAAAAAGATTTTTAAGATCATCAAGTCCAACCATTAACCTAGCACTGCCAAACCCACCACTAAACTGTGTTCCTCAGCAACATGTCTGTATGTCTTTTAAATACCTGGTAACTCACCCATTTCCCTGAGCAGCCTGTTCCAGTGCTTGATGACCCTTTCAGAGAATAAATTTTTCCTAATATCCAATCTTAACCTCCCCTGGAATAACTTGAGGCCATTTCTTGTGACTGGCTGCCAACTGAATTTAACTCCATTGACCACCACTCTCTGAGCCCAGCCCTCCAGCCAGTTTTTACCCAGTGATGAGTATGCCCATCCAAGCCATGAACAGAGCCAGTTTCTCTAGGGGCATGCTGTGGGAAATGGTGTCAAAGGCTTTACTATAGTCTAGGTAGACAATGTCCACAGCCTTTTCCTCAAGCAATAAACAGGTCACCTTGCCCTAGAAGGAGATCAGGTTAGTACAGCAGGATCTGCCTTTCACAAACCCATCCTGACTGGGCCTGATCACCTGGTTGCCCTGTACATGCTACAAGATGGCATTTAAGATGATCTGCTCCGTAACCTTCCTCATCAGAGAGGTCAGACTGACACAGGCTTGTAGTTCCCTGGATCCTCCTTCCATCTCTTCTTGTAGATGGGGTTCAAGGCTAAATTAGTGTGATAATCTAGGCAAGTGCTTGTCCAGGCACTTCATCACAGGACTTCATATTGCTAGCACTGCTACAAACCATGTTTGCTGTAGGAATGATTCTGTATCCCTGCCAGAGATGTTTGCTTATATAGAAATCAGGTAATACAGGAAAATCACTTTGATCTGTCCTTTTGCCTTATTAGAAGGTTTTTTCTAAATGTTGCGAATCATTTGTAAGGGATATGGTTTTTCTCCTAACTTTTGTCTTTCAGATCTATTAGGATTGATGGCAAAATGCAAGTGTTAAGGGGCTTTTGAAGACTGATAACCTGCTTAGGAAAAGCGAGGCCATTTTGTTACTGTATAGGCTGAATAGTTTTCCGTGTGACTGGTGTCATCTTGAACAGTTATCAAGAACTGAACCAGAAACCTCCACCAAACAGAAGTGTGAGCTGCTGAGCTGAGTCCAAGAGCTCAAACCTGCTCTTATTGTTTCAGCAGGCATGATACTGTATTTTCCATAGTTAAGGCAAAGGAGGGAGGCTGTATTACATCCTAGGAAGGGCTACACAAGTTGCCTCAGGAGCAAGAGATGATTTTACTTCTGAGATTATTTCTGTGTCTGCCCAGAAGAGAATTCAGTTAAATTGTTGAAAAACTGTTGGAAAATCACCTCTACAGGGGATGGGCAAGAGTTCTCATCTTACTCTTTCCACAGGGAAACGCCAAGCTCCAGTGTTTGATGTCTTTGAAGCATTTCTAAACACAGACAGCATCCAGGTCTTTGCCAATGCCGCCACCAGTTATATTATGTGCCTTATGAAGTTTGTCAAAGGACTGGGTAAATATTTTTTATTTTCCTTTTATCCTATTAAGTCATGGTATATCAAATTTGATCCTGCAGAAGAGGAGAAGTAGGTTATGTTATACATGGAATAGTAGGGAAGAGAGAGGCAGTGAAGAAATTGAGTCCAGAATCCTTTAAAAAAATAAAATCAAGACCAAGAGATTATTTCAAAAACATTTTTAATGCATTCAATTCTTCAAGTTGTCGTAACAGCAAAGATGCATCTCACTATTAAATATCTACTTCCTTTGATCTTAGTTTGTATCAGGACTTGCTTATATCCATTTAAATTAGGAAAAAACAACAGAATGGTGCAGGAATGACCTGAGATTTTGCAGTGACAGCATGGATTGCCTGCAACAGAACAGGGTATGGTTCTGTTTTACGTTCAGTGGTCAAAGCCACACGGCTCTTTTCTATCCTTGCCCACCTTAGCAGCAGCAGCTGGAAACCTGCAGAACCTTCAGTGAGATCACAAGCATTGCAATTAATACCACTCTGACACCATGATTAGTTTTTCATGGTGTTACTGAAGGCGGTGGAGACCAGGCATGTCAAGTCAAGGTGACCCCACAGAGTAATTATGGTGCTTCGTCAAACTTCAGAACAAAGGCAAATGGTGTTGGGTCATTCTGCCCCCGTGTTCATGTTCCCTGGCTTGCCTTGATCATTAGAATTAGACACTTTTTATTAAACTGTGGCGACTGTGGCACTGATTAACTTTTTCTTACGTAAATTGCAAAACTTCTAATGAGTGGCAAAATATTTTTTTAATATAGTTATATTAATTCATAGAAATATTGAGGTTTGTAAGCAACTCCCTTTGATTTAAATGAAGTACCCAACTGCAGCAGATCCAGTCTTTAATGTTACTCTCGTCTTATTTAAACTATTTCACCATCAGTTTCTCTGAGAGCAGAATTCATCTTGTAATGCATATCCAGTATCAATAGAGGGAACTCATGTTCCTTCTGGGGAACTTAAAATTTAATAAACTTATATTTCTTTAGGTTTCTTACCTTCATGAAATAAGTTTGTCCACTTTATGGTTACATGTCAAAAAGCAAGATCTTTTTTTGCATTAAAAGCTAGCGGGACTATGAGATACTTTTGTACTGAGCAGTAGCAAATATAATACCATTTATGTGCATTTCAGCATAAAACTAAAGAATTCGAACTTCATTGGCAGATCTCAATAGTAGACAAGACATTTAAATATATTATGGAAGGAATAGTTAAGGGCATAGAAAGAGCAAATAAATGTAGTGAAAGGAGAATGAAGTAGGATTTACTAAAAGGATTTAATATTTATCTTGTGTTTTTTATGAGACAAGTGGCTTTTAAAGCAATAAAAAGTTAATGTATAGAAGCATTTAGTAAAGCTTCAAATTTGGTTGAGGGGGGAGGAAAACAGGCTGTGTAGACAGGGAAGATGCTGGAGTGAATGGAGTTATCCAGGCAGGAGCTCTGCAACAAGATGCCTTGGAGCTGACCTGCTTTATTTAAGGAGTAAATAAACCATAAGGAAGAACTTGTAGTAGACAAATTTTCCAGGGCAACGGGGTGCAAATGAATAGAAAAATAATCAGCACATTAACTGAGCAAAGGGTGAATATGAGCAAGTAATTATACACCCATGGAAAAAGGTGGAGTGGGGTCAACATGACAGATAACTGTAAGGTATGATTATAAAAACTCCCAAGGGCCCTACTAAAGAGTTATTAAATAGGCACGTATTTATTAAATCATTAATTCATATAAAAGTCCATGTATATGCCATGACCAAAATTAAACTGTTATTTGTATGAGAATCATGTGATTATCATCTAATAAGATCAAACAAAGGATGTTTTCTGGATTCTCTTCGGATGTTAGGGCACAACCGAATGATAAAGGAAAACTAACGTTGGTTTTGTTTCTCCTCTTCTGTCCTTCCCAATGCTGCCATTCCCTTTCCTTTCTACTTCCCATCCCCAGGGGAAGTAGATTGTAAGGAGATGGGTGACTGTGTGCCAGGATCAGGATCTGCATCGACAGACTTGTGCCTTCCCGCGCTCGATTACCTCAGGAGATGTTCTCAGGTACGGTGGATAATCTGCATCAAGGGTTAGATGGTTTGCAGGAACACACTAGAATCTGTGGAAAGCCTGAGGTAATAACCTGCACTGAAAATCTGAAGGATTTTCATACTGGGAAACTTTTTCCCAGTGGGAAAACACTCAGACCCAAGAAGCATGTGGGAAAATGTGAGTGTTCAAAATCCAATAGTAACATATTCAAAGCTGCAGTAAACAGCTACTGTAAAGAGTGTTGGGAATGAAGGGGGGGAAAAATCCCCAAACCCTGAGAATTCTCAGATCTTGAGAAGAGCCACAGGTTACACCTTCTAAAATGCAGCAGCAGCAGTTTATCTGTACCACAGAGAGGCATATCTGAAGCTCAGGGCTAATCTCTAACAATCAGAATGCATGTGCCCTATAATCTCCTAGCACACAGCACAGGTTATTATCCAGGGTTATTAGAGTGGTTTTTGTCTGATTTTATAATGTTGTTTGCGTTTTTGTAGTATCTGCAGGTCTTTTTGTTCAACCCTCACCATGTTTTTTTCTGGGTACAATACAAATGCATAACAAAGGGTATATACGTAGCTGAAAGGACTTAATGTCTAAATTCAGAGATCACGGGTGGATTCAGTACACAGATTGAGGGGAAAAAAAGGAAAGAATAAGGCAGTTTAGAATAATAAACAGCAAACATATCAAACTGCATTTGCTATCTCATTCACCTCAAATAATTTAGTGAATATCTCTAATAATGTATATCTAATGTATGTTGTGTCTATACACTGAGCACCCCATCAGTCTTCCTCATCCTTACAAACCCCCATCCACACAGTGAGACAGAAATATTTTCTCCTCTTTAAAAGAAACCAGCCGGTTTTATCTCATTACACCTTTTATCTTGCCAGTAGAAGAAGAACAGGAATGCCTAAAAAGAAATCCTGTTTTTATGTTGCAAATATATGATTTACTTTAGAAGTGTATGTAACATACTAGTAGCATCCCAGCTATATATAGCACAATTCTGCAAAGTTTGTGTTTGTTGTGTAGTGGCCAGCCCAGGGAATGAAGCTCTGAAATAAACCTGTGCAGGTCCTTTAATCACTATTTACTTAGTCCTTCAGAGCTCTGAAATATTCTGTGTGAGGCTAATGGACCTTCTTAGGTCATAGGTGCAATTAGTACATAGTAGCATTTGTCTTTCACAAATGAGGAGGGAGCACACTCCCTTCCCAAAAATATGTTATTTTAATTGCTTTTCTCTCTCTTTTTCTCCCCCCAACCCCTTATTTGTCAATGAACAGAAGCCTTCTGGCCTCTAGTTGTTGTTTTTCATTTACAGTATTGCTGGATGAACAGATGTTACTTTCATAGTTTTTATTTTATTTTACATAGGCGTTTTGTATGTGATACCTTTTACAAACTTTACCATATATATATTTATCTTTTCTTCTCTCTTTTTTTTTTTTTTTTCCTCTCTCTCCTCCTCCCCCAGTTGTTAGCCAAAATCTATAAAATGCCCTTGAAACCCATCTTCCTCAGTGGCCGGCTGGTGAACTTGCCCCGAAGTGTGCAGGAGCATTCAGGCAGCAGTGAGGACGGGATTGAGTGCATCCTCTCTGACTTTGACGATGACACCGGTGAGTGCATTGAAAGCAGTAAATTGCAGAATTAATCAACTGCTTCTTCCACGCGTCGCTGTGAATTTTTGCCAACTGCTGAAAGCAAAAAAGGAGGGGGAAAACTTCATAGTTTACTGTTTCCCTGTTGTCTACCCACACGCACGTGTGAACACACAGAGCTTGGAACTTCAGGTCACACTGCCTTTTTTAAGTTAAAAGATATAGCTCATATATATGAAAAATACAACCCTTCTCTGGGAGAAAAATAGTAATATGTTAATAGTGTTTTAGTTACCCTGATATTTATAATACAAGCAGTATATATTTTGGAGAGTTAACACAAAAATACTTTCTAGACACAGCTGAAGTACAGGAGTGAAAAAATTTAAGGTTGATATTGGCAGGCCTGTCTTTAACAGAAAAAATGTCAATGTTGAGTTACAGTTTAGAAAGATAAAGAATGCTTGTTTAAATATGTTTTCAGACTTATGTCCTGTGGTCTGTTGAACTAAATGGTGAATTTCTAAAGTCCATAAATAGCACTAT
>BJBW01011574.1:0-31731 GCA_004320125.1 Scolopax mira
TGCTCCAAAACCGGTTTGGCTGAGTGCTCCCATACACTCACTAGTGTGTGAGCAAAGATTTGAAGGTGACCTTGTTGCTGATAGATGCAATTAATGTAGTTTCAGATACTGTTATACAATTATTTTTGTTTGTTTGTTACAGGAATTTCTCAGATGTTGAAAAATGAATAACTAAGAAGATTACACCACCATACTTAAGATATGTTGAGCTGGGACAGCTGTTTTATAGAGCCTTTCTGCAAGGAAACGTTGTGGCCGTGTGACAATGAATGGTGGTCTCCTGCTTTCTTAGGGCATCAGCAACATAAGTTCCCTAATAAATACACATTTGCTTAGTGAAAAATAGTTAACCAGATGTTAAATATGTGTGAAAATGTATGCTTTGGTTTTTCAGAGTGTAGGCTGATGAGTAAAGGCACTGAGGGTGCACGATATTGCAGTCCGAGATTACTCTGTCCTAGTTGCCTCTTTGGGGGTGTCTGTTGGTATTAACTCAAAGGTATTCAAAGTGTTCTAATTTAACAACTTCATTTGAATTTTGAATCTTTCTTTATAATAATGCAATCACAGAAATAATTTTATTTTTAAACAGTGAGACTAGTGTCATGTGAAGAATGAAAAATCAAGGACTTGCACATTTCAAAAAAATCATAGTTAATACAGAAGATTACACTGTCAAGAAAGGAAAGGCCTTTTCCTCAGATTATTGCCATGATTAAATGTAAAGAAGATTGAGTAAGATTCACTGAACAATAAAATACATCACTCCTCTCTCCCCCTTTTAGAATGTAAATGCTTAATGGCTTCTGTAATTGCTAATGGTCTACTTTATGTATAAGCTACCAAAAAGTGACTTATAAGTAGGCTTGTTTGAATACTTAAAGATCCAGTACCATTAATTATTTGAATAAGCAGTAATTTTAGAAATTAATATTTTATTGTGGCTTTTTTATTTTTGTGTAACACCCACAGGAAACTGTGGTGAATTAAATCAACTGGTGATCTCTAACTTGGGTTGGAAATAATTTGTAAGGTTTTACTGTACTTTCAATTAAAACAGGGGTAAAAATATGCATCTGTTAATCTTAAGCCTTTTTATAATCTGTATGCATGCACTTGTATAGTTCAAGAGCTTGACAGAGGTTGACTTTGAAGTTGAAATGCACATAAAGGGCAGGAGAGCAAGATGTGTTCTTCCCCTTACATTATAGTAAAAGTTTCAACAACTAATGTTTTTTTAACTGCCTCATTAATGGCTTTTCATGACCTCCTTATAGACTGTGATCTGTACATGGAGAGACAATAGGTTACAGAAGATCAGGTTAGCAATGAAACGAGAAAAAGACACAGGCCTATACATTGCTGTGAAATTAAAAAATGTAGGAATATTCAGTACTTTAATGTTCTGGAAAAGTGGAAAAACCTGGAGTTACAAGAGAGCTCTGGAGACAAGAAGCTCAGTCTTCCCCTCTCTCAGGTTTTATGGGAGCTGCTTACCTGCTTTTAAAAAGGGGGAGAGGAATACTTTTTAGTTCACATCTCACTTGCTAGCATTGTATGATGGAGTGGAAAATAAACGAGGTAACGGAGCTAGCTCTGTTTCATCAGGTATGTTTTCCACAGAACTAAATTTGAATTCTAGGGCAAGAAAGTTCTTCCTTTCACTTTTTGTGTTGTGTTCAGAAATACATATAAAACTTAGAAGCAAAAGTTTAAAGGGAGTATGGGGATGTGAAATACAGCTTTGGTACAACTTGTATTGGTGAAACTTTATGAATGCTAACAATCTAACCAATGATGACAAAAAGCACATAGAATTTGATTCTTTAAAAATTTAATGCATTACATTTTTGAATTTACAGACAGAAGTAGGTTAAAAAAAGTTTACCCATCCTGTCAAATTATTTTTCTGAAATTTTAAACACCCTCACCTTAATGGGCATATAAATCAAAATATTAAACTTCATTATGATTTTTTCTGAAATATAAGTTAAGAAATTTCATTAATTTTTTTATTGTTTAGACAATTTAATTTAAATTCCTGGTTTACACTTCCAAACACAAATATCTTAAAATTTAAACAACACTTTTTTACTTTATTTAGCTATTTAGGCTTTCAAAAAAAATAGTTTAGTCAGAGGATTAAATTTACTTCTTATTTAATGGATTAATATTTTCTGACAGATGACATTATTTCAGAAAAACAGAAGAGCCCCAGTCTTTATTCAGGTTTTACAATATTAACCAATGTTCTCAGTTTCTTTGAAAGAAAAGTAGATGGAGGCTGTTCTTCTTAAAATTGTTGATAATACTCTTTGTTGTTTGTATTTAAAAAAAAGCTGCCATAGAATATCAGTTATGGATCAATAATTCAGTAGATTATTACTGCAGATTTATGCCATGACAATCAAACACAAGAAACGTTGCCTTCAAAATTGCAGATGAATTAATAAAATAGGGAATTACAAGAACCATCCTTTTTTATTGGAAAGAATAATAGTTCTAAGAACCTGAACCCATGGGGGAAACATATTAGACTGCTGTCCATCTTTGATCGCTATTATGGACATCCTTTTGTTGTAGGTAGTTAAAAATATTTACTTAATTTTAAATTATTGCCATTACTTGAAATAGGTGCTATTGACTCCAGGATCATCAGACTCTTACCCAAGTCCAGGCTCCCTAACATTTTTTATTCTATTTTCCAAAATTCCATTTTAATGTTTTTCATAGAAGTCAATGCATGAAATCAAGGTTAATCCCAACAAGGACATTTCAAATAGTCTGTTTACCACTTCAGCAGACTGTTCCACTCTCCCTTCTCACTCTCTCACTAATTTTTAAGGGAATGGTTACTTATTCAGCCCAAGATTCTCAGTGTTGATTGCTGGCAGTGGCACTTGATCAATACCAATATTCATGATGACTTTGATATTTTTATAGCTATATTTTTAGTGCAATGATAAGATCAATTTATTGAATATAAAACAAACCAACTATCAAATAGAAATTGGATTTTGGAAACTAACACCACATGAAAAATGTATTTTATTAATAATCTGTATTCCATCCAATCATCTTAAAAGTCTAAAATCTAAATACATGAATATGCATTAATGAACTCTATTTTCAAAGGTAAATTTAATTGATAGTCAGGTTTTGATGTCTAAATCGCATTGTACATCTCTCATTCCTTGCATATCTGATGACAAGGAACTCTGAAATATGCTTCAGAGATTACAGGCAGAACTGCTCACTGTCTGAGCTCAGAAAAAAACTGACATTACTCAGTGAATTTCATTGGAATGGAACAGAAGAAATTAGAAGTACTTCATCTTCAGTCCCAAAATCTTAATTAAAAAGAAAAAAAAAAACCCACAACCAAAAAAACCCAAAAGCATCCAGAACTCAATATCCTAGCTGTATTCAGCAAAGGCTTGGTTAACTACAAATAAGAAGAAAGTCTATGTCTCTGTTCCACTAGAAAGGGATTCTTGCTGCAACAATTTCAGTGTCATGATCATTTCCATCTCTTGTTTATAAGATACAGTTCTGGGAGACAGTGATTTTGCTGACGCATTAGAATCAGTCTGCAAAATAATACTTTCTAAAGGTGATTCTTGCAAGAATGGCATCTAATCATAATCAGTCACCATCCAGTGTCAATGAGTTACTGGATGTCACCAAGTATATGGAAGCAGTGAATATAAAAGTATGTGGTCTGAATGGCATCTCTTAATGATGATCTTTACAGTCTATTGTTGATCTTTGAACTCTCATTTCTCCAACTCCTATCAACCACTTTTTCCTTTTAACTAATTTCTTTATTTGAAAAAATGAAAGTATAGAATCAATTTTTAATATAGAAATTAAAATATAAAAATTAAAATATTAAAATATTTCCTGATACTTCTATGATTAATGGATTAATTTACCATTTATTATTATTTATTTGTTATTAATATTTCCAGATACTTCTATGATTAAATTAATATTGAGTCAAGCAATTCTCTGGTTGACATCAGAAACAGGAAGCACTTATCATCCTGACCGCACAACTATGCTTTTTTTCTTTCACAAATCTGGATTAATGGAAATAGTACTTGAAAAATGTGTTATAAATTATATTGGCACTCCTGGCCAATCTGTGTTTTCAGTTCCTCTGTGTTGCTTAAGAATGCTCATAAGGTAAATGAACAGGTGCTACTGTGGCATTAAGACAGAAAATAATTTGACAAGTAAAAAAACCAAACAAGGATATTCTCGTTATGTGTGTGATCACCACAAGTCAGTTTCTAGGTGTTTTCACTTATATTAAAGTAAAAATGATGAAGGTGAAAAATCTGAGGAGTGCACTTTATATTTTCCTTTTTACCTTATTTTCTTGCACTTCCATGCTGATCTCAGGTGGCTTTATCATAAAAGGTAATTATAGACAGGTAGATTCTGTGAGATCCATTACAGGGTTTTGTTGTTGGTTCACTGTTTGTGTAGGGAATATGAATACAGTATGGTACATTAAAATGTGATTTCTCTCCCTTTCCCCTACGTTATTTTATCAAGAGGGGAACTGAAGAGTTTTTCCATCCTTCCCCTCTGGAATGATTTATTGGTACTTGAGGATGAATTCTGCACACATCTCGTCAAAGAATCATTTTGGTTGGCTATGGTTCATCCATACAGATTGAGCACTTCACAGATTTTTCTCACTTTGACCTATGCCTTAAAATCCCTGCAGGAAACAAAAAAAAAAAAAGTAGAGCGACCAGAGTGAATAATCTGGAACCATATGAGGAACAGAGAGGCTCAGAACCATGCAATTGCTATTTGTCTATACCTGCTAGCTCGCATGTGGGCCCGTTACTGCAGAAGAAGCACCTTTCTGCCAGTTTTAGTGTAACATGCAGGCCTTCAAATCCCTTAGGCTAAATCTTAAGATCAAATTGATGTTGTATATGTGACACCTCCATCAGAATTTATGGATTAAAAATACACCTCCTATGAAGCAGACTTGTACCTAGAGAGATATACTTTGCATTGACTGCAGGAGGAGCTGCCTGATGCAGCTGTGAGTCTACTTAGTGTAACAGACAATTTGATCCCACGTATATGAGAAACAAATAGAGCTATATATCACATATTTTAATGGTCTTATGTAAGGAGAGTACAGAAAGATTTTGAAGTCGTTTATAGAGGATTAGTGATGTTTGAAATTTATGTTTTCAGGAAGCCCCTTGGAAATGGCTAGCTTGACTAAAAAATTTTCAAGAACCAGTTTAACTTAAATGCTTCTGTAAAATTACTAGACTAACATCTATGCAGTGACAGTCAGAATTACAAGTATAAAAAGTAAAATACTTCCAATAGATTGAAAGGGGTTATGTTTGTAATATTTTGTATAAAATGAAAAATCATAATTTGGGCTTTCCTTCCAATTAAACACGGAGCTAAAATCTAAGACCTCATTTTTTTTTATAAGCCTTTCATTTTTTTCAATATCTACTTATTATACGTACTAATAACTAGCTAAAAAATTTATTTTCACTGAACGTTAAATGAGAAAGATTACAGGCAAAAGACAAAATTTGTTAAAATATCCCAAACATAAAAATTTATAAATTATGTTGCTGAAATGATTAGTGTAAACATAAACACCTTTTAAGACACCACCAGATTTTGTGCCTCAGCAATACAAACTGGTGACTCCTCTGATGCTAGCCTGGTTATCCTGGTTTAGGGTGAAGCAGAAACAACTTTCTATTCAGCGTGAGAGGCTCTTTCTCACACTTGTTGCTTTGGCAGCCAGGGTCAGCTGACCTGGTTGTTTACCCAGTAAAGGGTTTGCACCTGTGGGGAGGAGTAGATGGGACCTAAACTGACCAATAGCATAGACCATCCTATCTGCCACGCTCAGTATAAAAGCTGAGGGAGCAAGGTTGACTTGTTTTTAATGGTTTTCTTTTTTTGATAAGTTGTGCCTGAGGAAGGCCCTCTCAGTTCATCTATATTCAAGCCTTATCAGCACATTCCAGAATACAGTCACAATCTGTTGCTGGGACCACTCTGGAACTTTCACAGTGCTTGCTGGTAACATTTCCCAGGTGAGCTTGATGTGGTTTTGTGTATATATATATTTATTGTGCTTGTGTCATTATTTCCTTTTTATTTTATTATTAATATTTCATTAAAGTAGCTTAATTTTTCTGAATTTATAAATCTTTTTATTTCTTTTTCTTCTCATTGGAGAGCATCTTGTCAGTATCCATTTTAGATCAAACCATGGCACCAGTCCTGTTGCAAAATTCAAAGAATTAAGCAGAACTTTTTCTTTCATTATATCCTCTAAAATATAGCACTTCTGGTGTATGGTTTAGGGCTTGGTTTTAAATCAAACTCCTGATCTAATTATTTCAGCAGGGGTATTTTCTAAGCAGTGAATGATGGGCTTATGCAAAGAACAGTAATGTTCTACAGTAATTTTCACTTGAGCATTTTCTTACAATGAAAAGCAGTTCCAGTATCAATGGGCTTGTTTTGAAGTAGTGTTTCTCTAAATGTATTGTAATTTCACTGCAACTTATTGTTGCAAGTGACACACTTTCATTAGCACAGATTGGGTAGTATAGAATTTAGGATTCAATAAACTTCAGTGAAGAACTTACGATTTTTATTGACAGAGCCTTAATGAAACAACTGTGAAAAATACTGTGTTCAGTCACCTGTCAACATTTTTTTGATAAAAATCAGTGTAACTCTCTATGGGTATGTTCTACAAAGGCAAAAACTGCCATTCTGAGTTCTTGATTTGAAAAAAAATTGTTTATTTGATCATATTAAGAAAAGAGGTGGCATTATCCAAAACACTTCTAAGTAATATTTGAACTAGTCAATTTTGTGACAAAACTTCTAGTTAGAACACTAGTTTGCCTATCCCCCACAGTATGCAATAATATACAGACTAATAACTGGCAAATAACCAGGGGCCCAGTGAATTGTAGAGACCTGTATATTCTCCTGTAAGGAAGGAGTAGCTCTGCCAGAGGCTAGGGTAAGGGGCAGGAGGAAATGTTTTTCTTCATTTGTTGCTGTTCTTTTTATGTTCTTTTTATTTCTTAATAAAAGAAAGAACATGGGTGAGGAAAACACAAGTGGGCAAGTGATTTGAAGGCCATTCCAGTGGTGTTGGAAAAGTCCATCGGAATTATATATTATACATCTGGTGTTTTCTAAGATGGTCACTCTGGGTTTGTTTAATAAGCTCTAGGAAGACATTGCCTAGGTGGATCTCTTCCTGCTCATAGAGATTTCTTTTCATAATCTTTATTGTCCTAAAGGACTACAACTGCCTTATTGGTTCAAAGACTTCTATGTTATCTGTAGTGTAGTTAGGACTTGAGGCATTAATTAAAACCTCTTCAGGGCACTACAAAAAATACACAGATAATAAAAAAAAACAGTCATGATGACATCAGCTTTGAGGCTGCAAACTTGGACAAATCAAATAATGCAAATATTTAATCTGAAATTTTAATTTTCCCTACTGTGTGTATGAAAACTAATGTCTTCCACTGTGGCTAAATCCTATTCCTACATCTGGAGTTGTTCTACAAATCAGTGACATGACTGTGCATAGACAAAAGCTGATAACTCTCATCAGTTTACTCAAGGGGTTTTTAGCTGAGTAAATATCTTCCTCAAGTAAACTGTGGTTTTAATGTTATTTTAAAATTTTAATATTTTACTCTAAATAGATTTGTTTTCCACAAGAAGAAACCAAAATTCTCATTTATATGTTTTAGTGTATTGATTTTTTTTTTCCTTAAAAATGACTATTCACCTATAATGCATAATTGGGGGGCTTGACTGAAGTTTATACAGTTCTCTCATGGATGAATTTGTTACTATTTTGAATTTTGTCATTCTATCCAACTGGAAACCTGTATGTCAGATTCTGTCAAGAACTGATCACAGTTGTCCCGGTACAGCTAGGTGAAAATCAACTGACTGTCCAGAAATCTATTCATGACCTTATAATTGTGAAGAATATAAAAAAGAATATAAAAAAATTTGTAAAACTGCAAAACCACAGTAATGTGTCCTGTACACCTTCTCTCTCCCTCTTCCTTTATTCTGCTCCCTTTCCTGTTTTCTTCATACAAAGCCAGGCAATTACAGAAGAAATTTTCTGGCAAGAGAACACTTTTTTTCCCCCATGTTTGTATGCTGTCTTGTACAATGCCTAGCTCATGATGAGGACTACTAAATACAAGTGAGATACAACCAAGAAAGTAATTCCATCCTGAGTAGAAGTTATGAAGTCTGATTCCTTAAATATTCATGTCTTGTTGCTAGAATAACTGTTGTGTATAATATAGTGAACTTCTACTGACATTTTTCTGTGGTTTGGGTATTTATAATAACTTTCTCCTGTGTTGGTGTCTAAAGTTTAAAAAGACTTGAGGTCACTGTTCTTCCCTTCAGTGAAGACTTTAATAAATTCTCTTTATATACATTTTCCTGTTTTTGTGATGCTTACCTGTTTTTTACATTGCTGAGACCTCTGTTAGACATGATCAAAATTGACCTACAAGTTCCAAAGATCTCAGGGAGAAACTGACAGGATATTTTCTTGAGAAACCAGGCTACAGATGTAGTATAGTGATGATATAAAAATTATCCTGCTTCTCACACTCGCAAAGCAGAGGGATAAGAGTTTGTTTTTCTCCTTGTCACCATGAAAATAAAGTATCTTTAAGAAAGGGCAATACTCATCTAGATCCCACTTCACTAGATAATAGCCAAGCCTGGGACATTAAAGGTAAATGAGGTAAACAATTTTGAAGGAAAGCAAGCTGACCCTTTTCCTCACAGGATTTCCTATCATGAGCTTCTCTTGTCCTGCCAAAAAGCAGATCCTGAAGCCTGTGGAGCTAGAAGGAACACAGCATCACAGACTATCTGTTTCTGCCCTTGGTTGGCCTTCTGTCAGCCCTGACAATTCCATTTGACCTTGGTACCACTTTCCCCCTTCACGGACTATACAGACCTCCTTCTGTGCTCATAATCTACAAGCATAAATTTTTAGTTTGCCTATCGTAGCAATGCGTTGTTGATCACTGAAATATTTTATGCCTCCGGTTTTCCCTGTTTCACTGGAGGTAAACTTAGGCTTAAGGAGAATTAAACCAAACTAATTTATTTCACAGGGAATTAGGTGTATGAATGCATTTGAGATGCTGGGTTTACGTGTCTAATTTAAGCAAGTTCCTGGTAAACTATCCTCCCTATCATTAGGCAGGGTTTAAATAATAGGGAAAATAATGACAATTTACTCTGTAAGTTCACTCTATTTAGAAAATAAGCTGATGAACCAAATCTAACACCTGCTTCTGTCTCCCTTGTTTCTCCCCTCTGTGCCCGTCTACTATTATCCCCTTTAG
The DNA here is from genome assembly GCA_004320125.1 of Scolopax mira. Taxonomy (NCBI): domain Eukaryota; kingdom Metazoa; phylum Chordata; class Aves; order Charadriiformes; family Scolopacidae; genus Scolopax; species Scolopax mira. The sequence continues at coordinate 9,441 of BJBW01011574.1, forward strand.
GCTGTACAGTCATTCAGGCTGTGTTTCTTCTCTCCTTCTGTTCAATATGTCATCTATAGTCTGTAATTGTTTATCCTACCATTACATACTCCACAAGCTTTTACACTGTGAAATGGCTGTTCTGGGTATAAAAGGAACTGTAAAAAGAAGTGTAAAAGCTTGTGATGTATGACAGTAGAGAGAGTGAAAGGCTTATGGATTTTATGTCTCGAAGTGCTTATGAAAGGATAGAAGGACAGTGTCTGACTCCTTTCTAGAAATTAATTGGAAGAATGGTTAAGAAACTATCATCTTAAACCTGCAATTTGGTCAACTGAGGGTAAAAATTCAATGCTCAGTAACGTAATTGATGCTTTTTTTTTTAAATGGTATGAATGATGATGAAGGCAGAACTTGGCCTGTAGCATCTAAGGATTCAGCACTTCTGTGAAAACTTGTCATTTGTATGAAAGTTTTGATACAGAATCCTTGTGTCAGATTTGTACTGACCACAAAAGTTAGGAAAACACTTGGTGACTGGCTTCCTTTAGAATCTCAGTTTGCTACTCGTTTCAAGTCAAACTAGTTGTGCGTGACACCTCCAAAAAAAACCAGAAAAGACCATGGAGATGGCAGGGGGGTGGGCCAGCTGACTGTGGCAGGAGCCCAGGGCAGTGGCTGTCACAGGCTGCTGGTTTCTGGAGGGGAGAGGAGGACACCTGTCCCCGAGGTGTACCTGTCCTGCTATGGCAGGAACACTGTGGTGGCTCTTAGAGCTTCTGGGGCCACACAGATTTCTTGTTCGACAGTGGCGTTGAGGGGACACAGCAAGGAGCTTTGCTGCTGCAGAGCAGGAGGAAAATGCCCCCAAATGTAGCAGTCCCTGTGCTCCAGCTCAGCAAGAGGCTGCCTGACTCTTAGTCATGCTGGCAGAGAAATTCCATTTTATTGTTTCTCCTTAATAAGACACGATTCCCTTTCCAAACTCATAGTTTTGGCTGATCCACTGAGAGCTTTTTCTTATCACTCTCACTAAATCCAGCATCAGTCACATCACATATCAAGACTGGTAACAAAAATCAAGTGTTTATCCACACAAAGTTGTGGAGTTGCCAGTTTTGTTACTTTTTACATAAAGCATCTATGGTCCTTTTTTGACTGACCTGTATTTTCTGCTTTTGAATATATGCTGCTGATATTTTGCAGGTTTCTCTGCAAGTGGGGGAAAAAAGAATAGTCCCCTCTCTCAGTCCCTTCTTCCTCCCACCCCAGCTGTAACTGAATACTCATGTATCCCTTGAGTCCACGTGCTGGTACTAGAAAGAAAAAAATACTTTACTGTGGAATTTCTGATACTACTGCAAGTGTTGGGAGCATACAACACAGGGATGACAGCATCTTAGAGGGCATGTTAAGGGTGAAAGCCCCAAGAAACTATTTAGTCAATGGATAAGCTCTCAAGGGGAATGCAGGGAGGATTTTTGCCTATTTATGCAATGTGTATTGAGGAATATGTATTTCTACTAATTATTCAGTCTTAGGTGTTCATAACCAAGCTGTTGAATAGTGTTGAGACTTCTTATTGATACAAATAGTAGTAATGTTGCTGCCAGGCATCTCACTTCTTGAATTGGTTTTAATTTGAATTTTAGTAGTAAGAATGCATTTTGAGCTGCAGAGAAGCACGTTTGATACGTATCTGTCCAAGATACCCTCCTTTTTTTTTTCCCACTTTAAGAGGCCAGAAGGATTGAATCATTTGAAGTAACTATTTTTGCTACTTTTATCCTTGAAAAAAACATTAAAGTATGTTCTGGGTGATATCTAATTCATCCTAGCTGAATTAATGGATGTTGGGTTATACCCTGCAGGTCTAATTCTGATAGCATTTTGTCTGTATCCATTAGTTTCCTTTACCCACCTAACATATGTAAAACCCTTTTTCTCAACTGTTAGATTCTTTCAATATAAAGCTTTTCCCTTTTCACTAGAAGCGTATTGACAAATTGTTCTGTGTTACTTACACTAATTTAAAAAGTTCCATGAAATATTTAATTTTTAGGAGTTTAATATTTTTCCTTTTTATAATTTGTCACTGAGTAAATTGATTTAGGGCAGAATATTATACAAATCTTGTAACATGCAGCATCTAATAACATATTTTTATATCATATGAGGCTACATTTTCGTGAGCATTCTCTGTTTTGCTTTGTTTCCTAGAACACAGTAAATAATTCCAACCTTAGGTCACTTTTATGGACATATTCTTCACCAGCATCAAGCATGCCACTTGTAAAGATAATTTAAAAAGAAAAAATACAGGAAGTCTTGTATCTTTTCTGTGGCTATTTCAAAGGTTTCTGGGTGCTGTATATCTGTCTTATTAGTCTGTGGCTTCGATTTTTGAAGAATAGTAGTGTTAATATCCAATTCCATGTGCAAGTATAGTTGAAAATTCAGACCAGAATTTAGAACTGAAGGATATTGTAGTAGTCTGGTCAGATGAAAGACACAGGATGTCTCGGGTATAGCTACAGAATGGGTCACAATCATTAGTAATGCAAAATTTTACTGTCAAGAATGAAAATTTTATGATGGAGCTGGAATTTTTCAGTATTTTAAGATTATTTTAAACTTATTAAAATGATCCATAAGTAAGATTTTAAAATAAATTTGCACTTTGTTTAAATAATGCTTTATGTAAATATATAAAAGACTAATATGAACTGTGCTTTAGCAATTTTTGTTTTCTGGAGACAAGTTCAACTTCTTTCTTAGAAAGGAGCTTGAATAATTAGGTTTGCAAATGCGTCATCGATGATACCAATTAAAGAAAATTATTTCCCATGCCATCTTTCTTACATATTTATAGTCAGTGGTTTTGGTCTGCGGAGACTAATCACAAATAGTTTAAAATCATTACCACACTGGCTTCTCAGTCCTATGAAAATTCTCCAAACTGATTCAGAATTATAGATCAAATGCTTTGTCGTGTTCATCTGATTATTTTTTTTTTAAGAGAACAATGATCCATTCCAGATTAAGTGAAAACCAAATCTGAACCATCTTAACTACATTGCAAAGGTACTGTTATTTTGGAAGTTAGGCAAATAGTTCATTTTTTCACAGATTTCAGACTGAAAAAGCAGTGACTTCCTCCATTGAGGAAATTACATGTCTATAATGACATGAAAGACAAAGGTATTTAAAATTGATATACCAAAGATATATATCATTCAATAACTATATGATTAACACTAGCTTATATGCACCTCAATGAGGGATAAAGGAAAGTATGACTTTTAATAATTTACTCTATGATAATGGAAACAGTCACATAAAAGTTAATAGTGGGGTAGCAGTTCTTAGGAGAAGTTTCAATATGGCTTCACAACTTCAGAAAAAAACAATTCTTGGATTAATGGGCCAAGGCCAATAAGGTGAGGTTCAATAAGACCAAGTTGGGTCCTGCATTTGGGTCACAACAACCCCATGCAGCGCTACAGGCTTGGGACAGAGTGGCTGGAGAGCTGCCTGGCAGAAAAGGACCTGGGGGTGTTGGTTGACTTTTGNNGGCCAACAGCATCCTGGCCCGTATCAGGAACAGTGTGGTGAGTAGGAGTCAGGATTGTCCCCCTGTACTTGGCACTGGTGAGGCCCCATCTTGAGTACTGTATCCACTTTTGGGCCCCTTACCACAAAAAAGACATTGAGGTACTGGAGCATGTCCAGAGAAGGGCAATGAAGCTGGTGAGGGATCTGGAGCACTAGTCTCATGAGAAGAGAATGAGGGAATTGTTCAGCCTGGGGAAAAGAAGGCTGAGGGGAGACTCTCTACAACTACCTGAAAGGAGGCTGTGGAGAGGTGAGGCTTGGCCTCTTCTAAGGAACAAGTGATAGGACAAGAGGAAATGGCCTCAGGTTACACTGGGGGAAGTTTAGACTGGATATTAGGAAACATTTTTATGCTGAAATGGTTATCAAGCATTGGAATGGGCTGCCCAGGGAAGTGGTTGAGGCACCATCCCTGGAGGTATTCAAAAGATGAGGTGACCTGGTGTTTAGTGAAATGGTTTAGTGATGTTGGTTTTTTTTTTATCAGTTAGATTGATGGTTGGACTAGATGATCTTAAATGTTCCTTCCAACCTAGACAATTATGATTCTCTATGTGAAACTAGTTTGAAAGAGTAAGTAGGAAATGAGCAATTAAGAGTGAAACCACATCCCTTCCCAATTATTACTACACAGGTTTTAGGGTTTGGTTTTTTGGTGGGGCGTGTCTTTTTTTTTTTAAGGATACCTGTGGGATACTTGGTCAGATTTACTGTTTAAATAGGAAGAAAATGCCTGCATTATTTGTTTTGTGAAGAACCTCAGTAGGAGAAAATCTCTTGTTTACCCTAGGGGTTTCCAGTTAAGATTGCACTACACAGAGAATATACATTACTATTTCAACTTCCCACAGGTGAGGGAAGAGAATCCCCAGGTTCACTAAGTCTCCTGTAGTTTCTGTTGTGACTAAGCTGTCTGAATAACACTGCAAATACAATTTGCACCTCTGACTGTTTTCTTGCTCAGTGTAAGTTTTTACTTGCAGAAAGTAATATTCATACTTAATGTTGCAAGGAACTACAACAAAGAGATGGAGTTTATAATTTTCATAGAAATGCAGTTTCACATACAGTAATTGCCCTGAACAAGAAGTTACAAAATACTACAGTTTAGAAATTATATCCTTCTGCAGTACTTTGAAGGTAGTGTAAATTTGACAATAATGATTGTGCAGATGTAAAGCATGGGAGAAATACATCTGTACTGTTCTTACATAGCTCTTTGAGCAGTGAAATACCTTTCTGCCTTTTTGACTGACTTTTGTATAAACTTGGACTAAGTTAGAAGCTCATTTTAAGGTTACACATAAATTATCTGCAAATTAAGACTCTGTAGGTTAATGAATGAATTTAAGGCAATTGTTTGAACTTCTTGTGATATTAAAACAAATATATACTCTTTGGGAAAAGCTTTTTTCCTGTCTCACTGAACTTTGTAAATCTTGATCGGCTTACAGTAAATATAGATTCCAGCACTTGACTTCCTCAGGGAAATGAGATATGAAAATTTGCGCATTTTAACTCTTTTCATCCATTTTGTTTTGTTCATACTGGCAATTTGTAATATCAGCCATGAACCACTGCACAAGTATGATTCATGTTCATAAAGTTGCATTTACTTCTCTTGCATTGCTTTTAGAACTTTCCTAAAACATCTCCTTAAAGTTTACCACTATGTCAACCTTCATTTCATTGAGGTGATAAGGCAAAATTACCTCTTGTGCAGCTAAGCACAAAAACAAGAGACAATCTTTGCCTGAGCATTCCTTGTTCTCACTTTTAACAAGCTAGTACCTGAATTACATAAGTGATAAATATTTACTTTAAATCACTAGATAGTACAGTAATAAATTAAAGGTGTTTTCTAATTGGAAAATTTTATTCTTGCTTGTTTTCATTGGAATCAGGAAAGGCAGCAACAGGATCAGTGGCATTCCTTATCTGTTAGTAATGTCTATTTCATGTATAGCTAATTTCCAAAGACGATCTTAAGACAGATTACAAAGTACATAGTACCTTTTCATGGAGAAAGAATCCCAAAATAACAAAAAGATGGTATAAGCTCCCCATATAGTTAATATTTCTTGGTAGGTCTCCTCAGGCTCAGTTAGGTGCTTTATCTATTTCTAAAAAAAAGAATCAGAAAATTGTGGCTGTGATATTTGATTGCTTGGTGTTTCAAAAAGGTGAAGCCCTAATGTAATTGTTAAGCTGTTTTTATTGCTGCATTGCTTAAAAATCAGGTGTTGTACATGAGATATTAAAATCATGTTTCTTTTAGCTCTGTAAAGAATGAGATAAATATTCTTGTTAGGTAGAAATAAAGACAGCCTTGAAGTAAGTTGTTAAGCTAATATTATGTTGCAAATATATAAATACATTATTACAATTATGTTTAACTTTTAGGGAGTGGCAGTGTCATGCCAAAGCATTTATTTGTAGGCAAGATTTCTTTTAAAAGCTAATAAATGCTTTTGTAATTTATTTCAAATTCAGTTATTGCCAAAATAAGATGTTATCATTACTAGACCAAAATAAATCAAGATTAGTTTACTTTCATGAGTATTACAAAGAGATCAAATTCTAAAGTGTGCTTAAGTCATGGTCCACTTTTGCTGTTACGTAGTGCTGTGAAAGGAGTGTTTGTGACAACTAACACTCTTCTGATGCTGCTTCTTTTGGAAGAAGCAAGGTGAGCTTTGAATATAAATAATGTGTGAAACCCTGCTTAACTGCCCAGTAAATTCAGGTCCTTCTCATTCTAAGCACAAACCCACAAAATGTTGAGTGGTACTGGAGATGATGGGGGAAAAAAGCAAGCTTTGCATACTGATTTACATAGCAAATACAATTTTTTTTAATCTCCATCTTTAATTTAAACAATTCCTTGTAAATATTTTATACAACTGCCTACTAAAGCTTTGAGTTTCCTATTAAATATTCTAAGGGATTATTTTCCTGACAGGCTAACCATATTTTCCCTTATACTTTTAGAAGTATGGTGGTGATTTTGCTATTGGTTAACTCTTCCTTTTAAGTTCTGTTTGAAATCAGAGCTGAACTCAAATGCTTTAGGACAGAGTTCTAGAAGGGCTGTGAAGGTCTGATTAGCACACACAGGGCTCTAGTGATGTTTCTTTTCTCCAAATTTGCTTTATCAGGGGCACAAACAAGGGGTACAACAGTATTTGAGCCTCCCCACACCAAGGCAATGGAAACAAGAAAATTTTATGAGGGAACATATCAGGTCAACAGAAACGAATTTGTGGGTACATAATGTGTATTCTACCAATACTAATGGATGCAATGTGATTCTTTGATTTTTTTTTTTTGTATGCCTCTGCACTTCCTTTACCAACTTTTATTCTTTGTTTTTCTTCTGTACAAAGAGTCAAACCTTTATCTGGAGTTGCTTGTTCAGCTTGCTAAAAACTGCATTTAAGCTGATTTGGGCAGTGATCTAATTAGCAGTCAGCTGGTTTGGTCACTTCAGTGCTGACACTCTTCCAGTGCCTTTTCAAAAGGGCACACAGGCTGGTGGTGAAGTTCTTTCTTTGATGCATGCAGCTAAGAACCCTAAAATAACGTCCTATAGAAACAGAAAGTCTGCCTGCAGGCCTATAAGCAAGAGCATACGTAGAGTAAGGAGAAAATGCACTGGGACCTCATTCCCACTACCATGGATGCCTGGAGTTGAACACAATTTTGATGGATCATTTGAGCAGAATCAAAGCACAGCTCATTTGAAAACTGCCTTCTAGAAGTTTTCTAGAAATTGCTTGATGTCTTTCAGTAATTGATAAAGGCTTCCCTAGCCTGCTAGAAATTTTCTGTAACTAAAAAATTCAGTCGTTTATAATTGGTAATTTAATTGCATATAATGTGAGATCCACCCTATTTCCCGTTTTGGATATCTCAAATTTAACATGGGCAGGAAGCATGAACAGCACTATTTACAAGGCTTCACAGCAGTAAGAAATACCTAAAATAAAAAAGACAGGAGATCTAGATCATATCAAGACATTTCAAAACTGTTTACGCAGCAAAGTTTATAAAAATATATTATCTGTATTGCCTCCAAATGTATTGATTTTGAACATCAAATAGATCCAGCTGTTTTGTAAAACCTAGAGTAAAGTTTGACATGCTTTGTTTTCAGAAAGTTTCTATATATTCATCTACAAGGTTTCCAGCATTTGTGTAGTCCTCCATGGGACTTCCACTAACAAATCTGCAAAATTTATGGATTAAAAGTCATTGTCTCCCATTCTGTTTTATGCTTTCGTTGACCTACATCATGACCATGACGAAAGGCATTCTCAGTGCTGATGATATTTGCCAAGATTAATCACATTTGCTCAACTATCAAATAATGTTGAATATATTTAGTGCCTGCCAAATCTTTGACCTGTGATTTTAAGAACAAACTTCCATTACTGCGCAGGATCCTATTTCTTATGCAACCACATTTCAAACACCTTCCAGCAAGTGGATTATAAAATTATTTATTTCACATGCTTTCTTTTCACAAAGGAATTTTTTTCCTGTCATTTAATCCACAGGCAGATTTTTTTTTTCAAATGACTGTCAGTTGCCTCCATTGCAAATATTAGGGTAAGTAATCATACCTCCAAGTGTTTGTAAGCCTTCTATTATTACTGCACTTAAAAAGCAGCCACTAGAAAAATAATGTGGAAGAAATAAATAGAATCCAAAAGAAAACAACTGAATTCAGTCTTTGATTTATGTTCTGTAATGTTTATATTCTCTCTCTGAAAAATATTATCTATCCAGATCTGCTAAATGATCAGATATATTTCTTTAGTTTTATTTGTTCAGGTATAAATCTTGTGAATGTCCTAGGTTATGACAAATCTTGTTTCTACATATTTCTTAAAATTTATTTTGTGTACAAGGACTGTACCACAGTTTTCAAGTCAAGGAACTTTAAATCTAGGTAGCTCTCAGGCTTTTTGTTTTGTGGGTTTGGTGGCTAGGGTTTTTTCCTCAAAACTTTTTTTGAGCTGTAGCTGAAATAATTCTGGCTCTGCTAAAAAGGACAAAAAAGTGACAGCCCTTCAGAAGTTGTAAGCTGTCTTGTCTTGCATTCAGTACACCAGCTTTTTCTGCTCAGTCAGTTACTAGATATTTAGGAACAGACATGGAAGAACAGTCATTTTTAGCTTCCAGTGAAAGCAGTTTTAGCTGCATTGTGTTTTTCCACATTGCAGAAGTGACATGCAAGTTTAGTGCTCATTAGTTCAAGTTCTATTAAAAGCTCCTATTTATATGGAAGCTTCAGCTCAAAACAGTCCAACTTAGCAAGAGAAAAGAACTGACATTTCTAAATATTGGTGCAGTGACAAAATCATGTCAGGAGGAAGATGGATAAATGCAGAATGAAAAAGCAACTATCTGCATTGGACTAATAAACACAAAGTGCAGCTGGCTTTAGTATTCATATGTTTCAGAATTAATCTTAGAAAAAATAAACTTTTAAGACAAAAATCAAACAACTTGGAAGTTGACATGATGGTCTAATGTAGAAAATAAGTGTGGTGTGGTATCCATTCCCTTGCAACTAGATTACTTTCAGTCACTGCTTAGACAATAACAACGAAAGAAGTTAGTTCTTTCAGCTATCCCCTGCATAGCTTCAAGGGATGGTTTTGGATGAGCTTAATAAACAAGTATCGTGTCTGGTTCTGTGGCATCTTCCTATCTATTGATTTGATTTAAAAATAAGGTAGCCTACTTAATTTTATGCTGCAACAGCATGCAGAGGAAGTACTCACAGAGTTTGTCTCTTCTTGGGAAGTAGCAACTAAACCCCTCTTCTGAAATGTTAGTTGCCAGAGTTTCTTCATGGTTCATGCTCCATGGTGGATATAGAAGCAATGTTTTCATACCTGATGAAAGGGGGTCAGATCAAGGCCAGGAGATTTTTCTCTTTGCATAGCCTTACATTTAAGATCAATCTCAATTAAAACACAAGTTTGGTAACTCTAATATAGTTGAACTGTCTTTTAAATGTTTACTACAAAATGTAACTTAGGAATGCCTTTTTCATGTTGTGTGATAGACCATTGTGCATAGCTTTTCTCTTCTGATACTCTGTGCAACCCCATATTCAACTTGTAATAACATTCAGTTTATCAGTCCCAATAAATTTAAAACACAGTAGTCTCCTATACTTTTATACCATTTAAAGTGATAGTCCTAGCAGATACTCAGTTATAATAATGTTCTAATAACAAGAGAGCAGATATATATCACTTCTGTAGTAATTAAACAATGATGTTTAATCAGTGATCATCAATTAATCAATGATGTTTAATGATTATGTTTTATCAGTGTCAATCTGATAAGTGCTTAGCATTCATAAAAGGCTGTAAAGGACTGTACTTCAAATGCTTCTTGAAGGAAGGCAGGACTTTATATCAGCACACATAGGCAGAAGATGCAGAGGTCCCTTCAGATTATCTGTGGCAATGCCTGCTATTTGCATGCAGCGGATGTTAAATAAAATGTTTTTCAATACAGCAAGAGCTCTTGAGAATTATTTTTCTAATCAGCTTGAAAAGCAAACTATTTTTTGTCAGGGTCACATATGCCTTTTATCTGCCATCCTTCCTCGGGAGCAGCATACATTTTAAAGAAAAGGAATTTCATTGCTTCAAGCTCAAATTCTTACTCTAAAGGTCAAAATGAGCCATTTTAATAGTTTTTAAGTCGTCTTTTCCTGTGTTCTGAAAACCGATAAATTTAATCACCCCCAAAAAGAGAGAACTTTTCCACAAGTCACATCAATTAACGAGCATTTTCTATGAAAAGTATCTTGGCGAGAATTCTGTCTTTGACATGATTGTTAATTGACAAGCCAGATGATTTCTCATTTTCCTTTTCAACACAACTTTAGATTTCTGTTTTAAACATATGGCTGAATTTTTCAAGTCCTGTCCCCTTTTCTAAGAGTATGAAACTTGAATGTTACTGATGCATCATGTTTCTTTGTTTCACTTGTGTGTGAGAAGACTTCCAGGACAAACTAATTTTCATGTACACATTTTGATACCAGTTTTTTTTTTTACAGTGCCATTTCAAGGAATCATGGTGGGTTTATTTCAATTTAAAAAAAAAAAATACTGATCCTTCTCATTGCTGTCACAAGTATACCTGTCTGGCTAAGCAACTAAAAGGCAATGAAAAACATCTAGTTTTGCATCTATTAGACTTTAAATCTCAGGGGCTTTGGAGCTGAAGTAATGATTTTCAAATATACATGATTACTAAACAAATGATGCAAGAATCTAACAGAGTAGTAATAAATATCAAATATTGTAGGAAGCCAATTTTACATAAAAACACAAAAATAGCATTGGCTTCAGATGATCAGTCCATGTCCAAACTGAAATGAGCTATACCTGTGCCACTGCTGATTGATGTTTGCCTACCTGTCTTAAAACATCCAATGATCATTTATGACAGCGTCTCTGAGGCAGTGTCAAAAACCTTATTAAAGTCAAGATATATGACATCTTTCCTGTCTACAAAACCCCTCATGTTATGGTATTGTAAAAAGAAGGTAGATTGGCCTGACTTGATTTATTTTTGATATCCATATTGACTTTGACTAGCCTCTTTGTTATCTAACAGCTATTTACAGAAATAGATCATGCTTCTACTTTTCTAGGAATTGAAATTTGGTTCTCTGGACTATAATTCCAAAGAATCTTTCTTCCTCTCTTTGCAACTCCCTTACCCATTTTAAAAGAAATATTTTTTCCTTCTCTAGTAATTTAGAAATTGCAGATCCTCCATACAGTCTCAGAAGTAAGAAGCAACAGCAAACTGCTTTTCACGTTGTGCTTGCGTGTTCTGATTTTGCCTTTACATGTTCATGGTGTATTTTTTCTATATGTGATTAGTAACCTCTAGTAACTAATTTTCCACTTCCAGTATGCTTGCATATGCTTAAACTTAATGAAGAGCTCACATTTCTCCAACAATAAGGAGAAAGTAACTGACTCAGATTGCAAAGACTGTTGCTTTATGAATATCACGTAAAGGAAGCTGTGCCCCACGCATTCCAAGGAATTGCTTCACATCCTCTATGTTCATGTATTTTCTTCTCTTGTTACTTCCAATTTATGGATGCTGTCTGATTCTGCTAGTTACTTTTTAAAAGCCTTACCCACTTTCTTCATCCTGGCATAGCAGTGAGTTCCAGACAATAGTTCCTACTATGAAAACTGTTATGTATTTTCCCCTTTACTTATTAAAAATTGAAGGAATTTAGATATTGGTCACACACTGCAAAATGTACTTCAAAATCTATCTTGAAATGTATTCTTTTAATTTTTGAAGTTGATCTTTTAAGCTTTCCCAAAATATATTTTATGAATCAAAAGTTAAAGAAGTTAAATAATCCAAAAAAGAAACACCACTTAATTTTTAAATCAAATAAGTTATTTAGGCTTGACTCAGTTGCAATTATTTTGTCAGAAGCATCCACAGAAGATCTACTTGAAGAAGGGTCTGAAAAAACTAAATTTTCTTTTTTGACCCTATTCTTTATAAATGTTGAATTTTCTGTATTTGATCATAAAACTATGTGGTCCTTGCCATTTCTGTATGAAATGCTGTTCAATATGTACAAGTATATGCAAAATCAAGAAGGCAAGTGTGAATGGTTGATTTTTAACCTTTTTAATAAGGTAAATTATCAGAAGATGCCTCTGTAGTGTTAGTGGAATTTCAAATGTAGTGACAAATTGAGGATTTGCCCGATTTTCACTCCTTCATGTAGATGAAGGACATAACACAAAAATAAAAGGTTGTTCTCCAATCATATCTGAAGGAAGTGGTGGCCTACAATCTTTGAACAAAATATATAGCCATATTGTTCAACTACCAAAGGTATGTGAAGCCATGTAATTGTATTCAGACTAATCACCTTCATTCTCAACAAGGACAGGAGGAAAAGAAGTCAGTGAGTATTGCAGTAGAAACTACTGAACTTGTGGTTCTGGTTAGTGATATGACATCCTGACTACGTATGGAGGTATGGGATAAATATGGACTTATCATCAGTGAAAGTATGAAATCAAAAGGACTCTGGATACTTTGATACATGCTAATTAGAGAAAAAATACAGAGTGTAATCTTGTCATCAAGTTGTATAATTCTGTCAGATCTCACAAGTGAAGTGTAATTGGGCCATGATGATACTGGATGATCTGCATAATGATAAGAGTAAGGTCAGGAGGAGTGGTTTTGCAGTGACAATCTTCCTTTTAGTCTGAGGCTTGTATTTAACCACTCTCACTCAAAAAGGTAAAAACATTCTCATTTTAAAAGCCTATCAAGTCATAAAGAAGAGCCTGCTGTATCCTTGCCAGATAAATAAATTTACTTTCCAAGAGAATACATCTTTTGAAGAAAATAACAGGCCTTACATACCTGTAATGCAACAATCAAAAGCTCCTTTGATTTGGGAACTTTGGGGTTTATAGGTGTGCTCTGTGCTGCCCTGAAGCATGTGAGAGAGCTTTCTGGGCTGTCCTGACAGTGGATGACATTTCATCCTCTTGGCCGAGCAGTAACATCTCTCCTTCACTGTATGCAGCTTCTGTGGAAACATACAGTGCAAAGAATCAGGCAATTTAAGATTTCTCAGTACTCTGTTTTTAGATTCCTCTGCTCATGTGAGGTAATGATTATACAAGCTCATGTAAATGCACCTGTGTAAGCGTGAGTATGGATGTGACATATGTATATAATATGTAACAATCTGTTCTATGTTTATTAGAAAAGGTATAAATAAGAAAAAGGAAAGTATCACTTGCACTGTTTACACCAAGATCAATTTTTCTCTTTAGCTGATTCCCTTCAGAACTTTTCCTGACCAGCCTGCTCAGGTCCTTTAACGTCATTCACTCCATTTTTCAAAGAATGGTGCAGATGGTGCATAATTTTTACATCTTATTTTTTTTCTTGGAGTCCTCCAGGTTTTCTCTCAAGCTCAGTCATTCTTTGTGTCAGGGCCTCTTCATGAAAACCCTTTTTTTGGAAATAGGGCTGTCATCACTTACTTGACTTGGCCTATTAGACACTCCTTCATTAATTGAAGGATAGAAACTTGTGCTCCCTGATGAATTCCTGCCTAAATCTCAGAGATATGTAGATGTATCATGCAAAACCCATTCAAGTTAACTCAATAAAATTGAATTTGGACCACTACCATAAGACAAGACACAAAGACGTTGAATTGATCAGATAGTTTGAAATGCCTTTGAGCACCCAAATATCATTGTAATACATACACACAGATATAGATATAGATGTAGATCTAGTTAGATGATAATATATGATAATAAAGACATAGAGATGGTTATAGATTATACAGATATAGATGACATAGATATAGATGTAGATACAGCTATATAGATAAATCTTTTTGATCTTTTGCCATGTCGTAAGAAATAAAGGCTTTTCAGGATTATATTGGCCTTGGAGAAAACTTACTGTTTTCAGTGTAACATATTTTCTTTACCCATATATGCCGAGACAATTCAAGCAATGTAGAAACAGAATCCCATTTCATGCATTGTAACCAGTATCAGGTTCCAATGAATTAAAGTTGTTTCATGAAAAAGGACTGGCTAAGGCAGACAACAAATCCTCTTGTTTACAGCAGCACTTTCAAAGAGAAAACTAATTGCAGAACTGATGCAGCACTTTAAAAACACCACTGTTGCATTCCAGAAACAAAAATCTAACAATGATACTTATAGAGAGGTAAGAGATCTTCAGCTGATTTCTTTGGGATGCAGCACAAGACTAAACAGCTGATCTATTGACCAGGATATTATTCTTTCCATGAAGACAACTAGTTTTGTATGTGTTCCAGTAAATCTGAAAAACAATTAGCTACCTATATACAGTCTCTCCTAAAAAGGCAATTAATTGCAAGAAGTATTCCTTATTTTCCATATTCTGTCTACAGATATTCATTGTTACTTATTTTTTTCCTTTTGTTTCATAAATGAAGACACATTTCACTGGAGAGGAAATGGATGCCCTTTGCGTTCATACACTGTTAGATTCAAGTACAAAAAGTACAGATTGATGCTTTAAGTTTTTTTTAACGTATGCTATTAACATTCAGTAGACTTCTCTACAGTACTGGATTTTCTGATGGTTGTCACTCCACCTTCAAACTATGAAAGATTTAACATTATAGTCTTATAGAAGACAGTGTTGGGAAAGATGCTCTTCTGTGATACATGTGAAATAGATGTGGAAGAATCTTAAGACACTTGGTATTTCCTGAGCTGTATTTTAACAAAAAAAAATCTTCCCTGATTGACTTTAGTTTTATCAAAACTCTTTATTCAACTTTAAAAGGCTATTTTCTCTCTATTCTTGATGTGAGCATGGTAAGCAGTAAAGCAAATCTTATAACTAAAATTCATTTAACAATTTTTATTATAACTATGATAGAATAAAATTAAACTACTTATTTTTTGTGTTAACTTTTCAATGCTAAAAGAGTAAAAAGCTTTATTTTGTTGTCACTAAAATGAACAGATATAATCCCAGAAGTAGGGCATTGAATAAGGTGTAATTTTTAAACGGTAAGTTTTATGATTATCACTTTTCTCTTTATTATTATCATCTTTAAGGATAAGCACAGATTAAAAGACTCTGAACATAGGAGAAAGCACTGAACACTATAACATTTTTATGCAATTTAATATGATCTAATCTCTACCCTTGGTCTCCAGAAATAAAAAGTGATATCTTTAAAATCAAGTCCTTGTAATCTGCATTTTAACTAAATGATGTTTTTGGTTTACAAGATATTTTCTATTATATCCTGAAAACAGGTTATTTTCATGTTAATTAGGTTCACAAAGCATTTACTATTGGAAAGAAAACTGAATTTCTATAGTCTTCTTTTCAATTTAATTAAACTAGACCTTCATTCATCTCTTCCGACAATATGCCACAATTAGAAGACGAGGAATGTGACGGTACTAAAAAGTCAAATCTAAGAAAAAAAACAAACACAGGAAAAATATAAATAACTAAATTGTAGATAATGAATAGATTGAGGTAATTTCTGTATCTTGTGAAGAGTTTTAGTATTTAAAGTGAAATTGAGACATGACTCAAGCACTTGATATTCGAACTATGACCTCACAAACTCTTTATTCTGATACAATTTTATGCAAA
This sequence comes from Scolopax mira, assembly GCA_004320125.1. Lineage (NCBI taxonomy): Eukaryota > Metazoa > Chordata > Aves > Charadriiformes > Scolopacidae > Scolopax > Scolopax mira. Next base: position 25,272 of record BJBW01011574.1, read on the forward strand.
CTTGGATAAGTTTTTTTGGCTTAAGTGTTTCACAAACGTGTTCAGAACAGCAGCCTCAAAAATACTGAGAAGTTTGTCATCCACATAGGTTTTGTACATCCTTGGGATACAAAAATAGTATTCTCTTAATTTTGTCCTCTGTTTTGGGGCACTGTCTCTGGTAGACAACAATAAATCACCTCTAACACACTGATAGGACTGATTTCATCATAAAAACATTAAAAATGTCTTAACTTTCAGGAACTGGCAGAGAAGGATGTGAGTCTGGACTGTTATATAATAGCCTAGTTGTTAGAGACTTTTTTTTTTCCTAGGAAATAAGAGCAGCATTTAAATATCACTACTTCATGGGTATTCAAACTGCGTCCTTTGAATACCAGAATGGAGCCAACACCATCGGGGCCTACTGGGGAAGGAAGAGACAGATCCAGTAATGATATGAATGTTTTCTTCCACTGAGGAAAGAGTTGGATCAAAAAGCAAGGCAAAAACTGAGTGTAAAGCTGAGTTAAAAATTCTAAAACTGACCTGAAAGCAAAATCAGCTTGGTAATTAGCATTAACTACAGAAATACAAATGTAATTGCCTATGTCATGAAAAGAATAAAGAATTCTTTTTGGTTTTGTGCTTAATGAGAACCATCCTTTCTTTCCAATTTAAGTGCAGAGATAAAACTGTTCTTAGTCAAAAGGAAAAGCTCCCTAAGTAGGGGCTGGATGCAAGTCCAGTTGAAATTGTTCCTATCTCAATTGGTTTTAGGAAGACGCTATAAATAGACAATGCCTAGACTCACCGAGGTACTTAAACATATGAGTTGTTTCATGGAAATTGAGACATATTTTTTTCCATTTCATAGTGAAGTGTATATTTTAGATGTCAGGGTGTTCATCCCCTGAACAGAGGGTGAATTTCTCATCACTTCAGTAAACAGATAAAGTTAGTGTAGTAAAGAGATCTTTGGTTACATATTTCAGATACTGTAACCAAAGACTACTTTTAAAGCAATCATTTTATTCTTCTATAAATATTTGAAGGACAGCACTAAAGAATGAGCAAGGGAAAATAAAGATAACTATTATATAGATTTGTATAAGGAACATATTTTATCTCTGTAGTCATATTAGTGTTAGTAAACAATTTTAAGTGTACTAATCCCAAGGTCCCAAGGAATTGTCTTTATGAATATAAAGGAAATGCTTAAAAAGCCCAGTTACTTATAGCAACTAATTGGTTCTTAAAATCTATGTCAGTTAACTGCTAAGCTGAGTATGTTTGATTTTATATTACCTGTAATAGAGACCTCCTTAGTGCATGTTATTCTCTATAATGAACTTATAAATGTCTCAAGATTTTGTTTTCAGAGAATGCTTTGCAATAGTATCTGGGATTTGGGAGTTGAGGTTTATTTTTGCGAGAGATTGTTTGCTTTTTTTTTTTAAATAGAACTTTAAAATAGAACTGTAGAACTTTAAAGAAATTTTCATTGCTTCACATTTACATCCTTTAAATGTTTGAGAATTTTGTTAAAGGCTATTTTCTCCCTCTTTCAGACCCATCAAGCCTGAGACCCCTCTCAAATCAGTGCAAGCAAGAAGTAATTTGAAATTAAGAGTAACAGAATACAGAAGGAGGCTTCCTAGTAATGACCATAGGGGCTGTAATTATAGAGGAGATCAGAAAATATATTTAAAAGAATTTGGAAAGAATTTTAATTTTCCCATATAGGAAAAGGATAAGCGAGGATAGTTTTTGAGATGGTAAAGATTTTCTTACAAAAATGCTGTCAGTTCAACTTGTTCATCTACTGAAACGAACAAAATAATTTTGTCTAAAATTAAACTGCATAACATCAAGCTTTTGTAGTGTTTCCATGACTCTAGCAATTCACAGAAGATTTACAGCTGTATTCTCTGAGATGCAACAGGCTTTTTGATTATGTGATAATCTCTCTCTTTGCTTGTCTTTAGCACTGTTGAAGAAAGTTCTGAACTCTTTCATTAGCACCATTTCTACTAATTCTAGAAAGAAGTCTGTAACTTATGATTGCAAAATGTTTTAGAATTGGTCAAAAGTCATGTAACTATATCTAAAGAACTATGTCTAAATGCTTATCCCATATAATGAAAGAAAACCCCAAAACTTAATCTAGAAGATAATTAATACTATCAATTGAAAAATAGGAATTTTATGACAAAGACTGTGCATTTTTTTTATTTTATTCTGACCATGCGTATTCTTCATGGACTGGAAGCTGATGGCAGTTCTGGTTTTGACCATTTTCAGTTGTGAAGACCTGTTTGATATCTAAGATATGATTCAGTGGAGCAGTGAAACAGGAGTTCAACTCTCTTTTGAAGTTTGGACTTCATGAGCAATAGGTAATGAATCTTGACAGTTAATCATATGGTTTTTTGTGTCCTTGAATATACATAGCACTACCTACCACTATGTTGCCTATGTCTATGTTGGATAAAAGATGAATTAAAAGATAAAATATTCAAGAAGTTATAAGCATTTTTCATACAGCTATTTATTGAGCATTGAAAATTTGAAGTGGAAAATACTATCCCTATCCATGGCACTTCCCTTATAAAATTTTCTGTCCGTGAAAGACAAGTCCTCTAATCCATTGCATAGGCAGGTATTTATAAAGGAAAGAAGCCAGCCTTGAGCTATTACCTCTAAATATAATTCTGGACACTCTCCAGAAAGTTCATTGAAAATCAGTTGGCCAGAGGCACTCAGGCTTGACTACTTTCACCTGAAAAATTAGTGCACACACAATATTTTATAAAAACGCTGTGGCCAGACAGCTTCCTTGCATTAATTTCTTCCTTTTTTTTTTTTTTGACAAGGAGAATAACCTCTGAGATGGAAATAAATGATTCTTAGCCACACTGCTTTTGGTTTTGTTGATCCAAGTGAAACTAAGTTTAGAAAACCGCTGAGAGAATTGCTCACTTTACAGTCGGTATGAATCCCTGGAGTATGAATTTATGGAGGTGATTGAGCACTCTTCATGTTCTACACTAATGTGCTAAAGTGGGAGCGCAGCTTTTCTATCTAAAATCTAAAATACGTTCTTTGAATCAGAAGAGTCTGTGCAAATTTAGATTTTGGCACACTGGGTATGTGTATGAGTGAGAAAACTAACAATAATGCCATGGGTGAATGAATTATGTCATTTTGGACATATCCCACCTTTTTCATAATTTTTGCATAGAGAAGAAGAAATTAAATATTATAATTTCTCTTTATTGCATCCCACAGAGGAGTCTAGTGTAACAATGGAAATACACAGTCCAGAAAGTGGGATGATATCATATTGACATTAACAGTATAGGTCTACACATTTGAAGAACTGAGTGAAACCATACTGTTATGAAACCAAAAAGAATAAACAATGTTTAGATGAGCAATGCACAACTGATATTAGAACATCATATAAGATTTCAAAATGACGTCTTTTTCAATGGAAAAATCTTCTTACAAAAGACTATGCAACTCTAAAATTAAGAAAAAAATGTATGACCATCACTGTACTTTCCAAGGCATACAGGTGCCCTGTTGTATCTTACTGTTTCTGATAATTTCCTTTATGCTGTGAGCTTGTACATACATCAGAGACATTCGATAGCCTGGAAAAAAAAAAAAAAAAAAAGTATTTCTTTCCTCATCTCCTAAATTCCTTTTATACCAAATTCCTTCTATTCCAGCTTTTCTCACCTCATCTCAGTATTACCTTCCCAGAATCAGAAAAAGTCACTCAATAAATTAGAATAAATTTAAAGTATAATTTAACACAAAACCAAAATGAAAAACAAAACAGATAAGGTTTTGAAAGTTCAGCTAATTCATGATGTACCTACATGGTGTTTCATTGTTTATTACTTTACTGTGTTGTTACATTACAGAGCATGCAAGAAGTTTGCATGTTAAAGAGCTCCTGTTGTATTTATTAAAAAAAAAAAATTATCTTCCTTCTGATTAGTATAGAAATCCACATCTTATTATATTATTTAGGGATATATTTACAAATACTGAGTCTATTTGTTATAAAACTGACTAGGAACCTATAACAGAAACATCTAACATTAACAAGTGGGAAGAGACAAATTGATAACAAATTTACCTCTGTTATATCGTACTGTGTGCAGACTCTGAAATACTCAAGGTGATCCAAAGATTCTATGTTTATTTAATGATTGTACAATGAATAACTCTTTACTGTTATCTTTAGTAATATCACAAAACAATGCAGTGGGATTGGAAATATGAGAAAGGAGAAGGGCAAGGGATAGGGAAGGTGGGTCCATATACATTTACATTTGCACTTGCATATATATTTGCACAGAAAGCATGAATCCTTATGTATGTGCTTCCAAAGCTAAAAGACCTGGAATGCAAGTTTTAAAAGAGAAAGAGATTACATGTGGTAAAAAAGGAGACATGGAGATGTCCTTCAGGCAATCAGCTCCAGCTTTTGATGTTGGGTTGTTAGCTTTTTCCATTATTTTGAAATAAAACTCAGGTTGAGGAGGCAAGTTGGTCTAAGTTGCCTTCAACATGTCCTACAGGTAAGTTCAAATTCCAGGAGATCCCTCAGACATTCTCTAAAGGCAGTACTTTGCAGTTGGGCATAGCACAATTTTCCATTAACTTAGAGAACTGTAGGTGGCAGTGAGAAAGGGATGACGACAGGTATATCTTGTCTGAAGTCTTTTTTTTGTTCTGTGTCTTTATTTTGCCACTTTGCTTTCAGTTTAGTAGACAACACTATTAATTTGCTGTTTTCATTTTTTGGTTTGGTTAGCATTCAAAGCATTGTAAATAAACTGGCAAACTGGGATGCTTTTGTTCCTGCAGAGGTAATCAGTCAGAAAAAACTCCTTTGGATGCCTGCAATAGAAGATAAATTTGGGAATCTCAGAGACAAGTTTGATACCAGGATTAAAGGTTCTGATGACATCTGGCAGCCAGGGTAGGGAGAGAAATCTCCCTTAAAGGTTAGTTTCTAGCTCCTGCTAGCAGCCAGTATTTGAAACTGTGTGTGTAAAACACCATAAAAGCTAGAAGCTCTAGCTAGCTTCTGCCCCATGTCAACATAAACAAAAAGCAAGCACTTAAATGCTGATTACAATCAACATTCTTGTTGCATCAGTTCTTTCCCTGAAGGTGGAATGGTTGGGTTCATATGTTGCCCATTATCAGCAATAGAAAAGAAAATACTTCCAAATTTCCCAGATTTATTCAATGATGGGCCAATATGCATCACTCAGAAATTAATTCAGCTTACTTCACATTGTTTGCCTTGACAGGATATCTGAATCTAGCTCTGTTACAGTTGGTTGGGTTTGGGGTTTATTGCTTTGTTTTGATCCCCCCCCCCCAACTGTACTTACCTGCAACTTGATTTCACATTCCTGTCTGTATATATTCTGTGCCAGTGATGTGGAAGGTAGAACTGTGTTAAAAGCCTTCCTGCTTGGCCTCCTGTCCCAAGATGTTACTATGGAAACCATCAAATTCTGTCTTTCTATGAAGTATATAAGCACATTTAAGAATAAACAACCATCCAAACAAAAAAAAAACCCCAACCACAGCAACCAAAAAACCCCTGAACCTATTCTTTGCTAGTCTATTTTCATGTCCGAAAGAATTTTCTGCTACAGAAAATCCTTTCACCTGGCATAAACGAAATTCGACCAACAGTTCTAGTGACCACTTGTAGATCGAGATGGTCAATGGAGCAATTACACTTGCTGTAACCAGTTGTCTGATGTTCGGTCTTGACATATTTGGCTCAAAAGATTGCTTAATCATAGAGAAAGTAAGCTTTGAAAATATAACAAGGTCTTTGCATGCCTTCTCAACACTGAGAAAATGATAAACTCTGGACAAAAAGAACAGCATAAAAGTGCAAAAACCTTTTAAACTTTAATCATCCTTTTGTTTTAATTATATTTTATATCTTCGTATTGTAAACCTTAACTTCCCTTAATTTACTATTTTCCTCCCAATGTTTCAAGAAGTATCTTTGCCAGGTATGTACTGTATTTCTCCTATCTCCATTTTATGGTATTTACTGGCTATTTCTATGTTATGATCTCTTTCAGAAGGTTTTCTTTACTAAAACAGAGTGCAAGAAGTTTTACTGAATCATCATCTTTTTTAATGAGATGAGAGAGAAGCACCTGGGAGACAAGTTTTATTGAACTATTGAAAGTTACTTAAGGACTTTTTTTTTTTTTTTTTTTTCACCTGTATCTACCCATTTTTTAAGTTCACTGTCTCTGCTGGAGGTGACTGTCCCCACACTAGATGTGCTCTTCAGCTGCTTTGATATAAAGTCTGTCATCTTTCTGTAAACTGCCTCCACTGGCAGATTAGACTAAGACATCATCTCTGCCCCACCGGGGTCTCTCCCGGGGCCGCAGGGGCAGCTCTGCGGGGGCGCCCG
>BJBW01011574.1:31871-45534 GCA_004320125.1 Scolopax mira
CGCGCGGCACCGCCCGACCCCAAAACCAGGGCACCCGCAGCCGGTGCGTCCTGCGCGTTGTACAGAGGGCGGGAGGCCTGAGCTGTCAGTGCTGGCGGAATGAAAACAGACGTTGCTTTGGCAAAGCGCAAGGAGGATGCTGATTGTTGTTGACGGTAGCTAACGCGGTGCTTTGGTGTTTGCAACGGAGGTAGTTAAAAAGCAGAGGAAGGCTATTGTACTGGGAGATGAGTTGTTGAAATAAATTCTTCCTTTGAATATATTTTTTTTCTGTGTAGATGGCACCACACAGCATTTTTTCCTAATATCTATTCTAAATCTCCCCTCTTTCAGTTTAAAACCATTTCCCCTTGTCTTATCACTACACTCCCTCATAAAGAGTGCCTGCTGCAGACCCCCTTTAGGCATTGGAAGGCTGCTGTAAGGTTTCCTTGGAGCCTTCTCCAGGCTGAACAACCCCAGCTCTCAGCCTGTCTTCATAGGAGAGGTGCTCCAGTTCTCTGATCATGTTTGTGGCCACCCTCTGGACTCATTCCAACAGGTCCATGTTCTACTTATGTTGGGGGCCACAGAGCTGGACACACTACTGCAAGTGGAGTCTCACTAGAGCAGATTATCACCTTCCTGGATCTGCTGGCCATGCTTTTTTTTGATGCATCAGGTTGGATTTATGGGCTGCAAGTGCATATTGTTGGCTCATGTTGACCTTCTCATCCACCAACACCCCCTTCTTTTCAAGGCTGCTCTCAATCCATTCTCTGTCCAACCTGTATTTCTGCTTGGGATTGCCCTGACTCAGGTGCAGAACTTTGCACTTGGCCTGATTTATTTTCATGAGGTTTACATGGACCCACCTCTCAAGCCTGTCCATGTCTCTCTGGATGGTCTCCCTTCTCTCTGGTGTGTCAACTGTGCTACACAGCTTGGTGTCATTGGCAAACTGGCTGAGGATGTACTCAATCCCACTATCCACGTCTCCAACAAAGATGCTGAACAGTACTGGTATCAGTACTTATCCCTGAGGAATGCCACTGGTTTCCACTTGGACATTGAGGTATTGACTTGATGATCTTCAGATCTTTTAAGATCTTAAGGTCTTTTCCAGCCTAAAAACTTCTATGATTATATGAAAAGCGAAACAACCTATGACCATAAAAAATGGGATACACCTTGATTTTTAGCTTCGTTCCCCATGGCTAAGGGACTGAATAGCTCAAGTATTATAGGAAAAAAAATTAGTTCTCATATTTCATAAAACACATTGTTATTGCCTGGTTATTTTTTAGCATTTCTCATGTTTCCTGATTTTTTTTTTTAAAGAGTATAACATGCAAATGCTTTAATATCAGTTTTCTTTGAAGATCTCTTACCTTCCTTTTCCTAAAATCTCTACTTTGCTTGTGCTCGGTGGATATCACTACTGGCTTTTCAAACCCCAAATTTAGTGTCAATGTACTGTGCCTCTTGATTTTTTTAATTTTTGCATTAGCAGCAACAACTTTGGATTAAGTGTATTTTTTTATGCTTTTTATGATTCAAATTTACCTGTTTTCTGTGCATGTTCCGTCAGGAGTAGAAACACTAGATGTTGTGTCTGCCAAGGAGTTAATAAGATTTGAATTCCATTTCTAAGTGGTTCTAATGATTTGATGCTTTGATACTTAGAGGGGTGTCTAGTACAAAGCAAATGTTTACTGATTATTACTTTGAAGCTTCGTTAGATTCACTAATTCACTGCCATGAGCTGGAGGAGTTTGTTCAGGTGTTAATTTCATTTTGGCTCTTGTCTTTTTTTAGTCATGTAGTCAAACTTTGTTTTAGAAGACTGAACTTTGTGAATGAAAAAAAAAAAATGTAAATCAACATAAATAGCAATATCAGTAAGACTTTTTTTGTCCACATTACCATAGTTCAGCATTTCAAACGCATTTCAAAGTAAAATGTGTGAAAATACAAAAAATGTTAGAGCTAAGTGTTAACAAGAATAATTCTTTAAAATAATGAATTCAAAATGTATTTGGTTCACTTCTGAAAAGAAAAAAGTTCCAACTTTATGGTTACTCAAAAGTAACCTGTAGGGAAATTGATTTGAAGCTTAAAAGTAAAGTATTATTTTAAAAAGAGAGATCTATTTCTTAAAACCAGATTCAGGGAGGTACTTAATCCTTTGCATAATTTTCAGCTGATAATTAGTTCTGCTGCAGTTTAATGATTGCAGAATCATATGACTGAAGTTTAAATACAGGATTATGTATATTTTTGGTGAATGAAAATCCATCTTTCTGCTTTTCCTTTAAAAATAATACTTAAGTCAGATTCTAGTACTCAGCTAAGACTTTAACTTTTCTTTTGTATGAAATTAGGAAGTTTTTAATATCCCCCCCCTAGAATTACATGTCTGTTACTAAACATCCTAAAATATTTTATGTTTTTTATGAACTACCAAACCCATCAGCCTTTCTGGCATTGTGATGTAACATTGTATTTTCTTATATAAAGTTCTTAAGTAAATACAGTGTGCAAACACTCAATTTATGAGGCTGGTATAGAACTAATTTTCATAAACAGAAGTATAATCCCAATGAATTTTCTTAATAAATCATTCTATATAAGTAACTACAAGAAATACGGCAGTTTGGAAATCCTTTTCTAGGAAATAGTCCATGAAAGGAAAAAAGTATATAAACTTTCATCTTATTTTCTTTTTTTTTTTGACATTTACAAAATAATCTGTCTTATTTTTAAACATTTAGCTATCAAGCCAGTAATTACATTTCTTCTGAAATTTCTTTTATTTAAGAGTACACCTTAGAAATGAAATGCATACTTTTTTTTACAAGAAACCTGTATTCTTCATGCTCTAATTATTTTAATGAAGATTTTTTCCATTATTATCTGGCTTCATTTTTGTTTTTCATTTTCATTCACTTTATCTTGCAATAGAGATTTCTTATCTCTTGTTGCACTTATACAAGCTAATAAACTTGTTCATTCGTAGCCTTTGATTTTTCTCCTCTACCAATTCCGTATACAGGTACAGAACTGTACAGCTATGGCATAGACAGAAAGTTTCTGAGGCTTGGCTGTTAGTATTTTTCAGGCAAAGCCATTAAGAACAAAGATAAGAAACTTCCTTTCAAATGACATGCCTCCCCAAAAAGTCACAGTGGCTTTATTTTTTAAATGGTAGTAAAGAAAAAAGAAGGACAAATCAGGAGTCCTGTTTCCATCATAGCTTATAAATTGTATATTACACAAACAAAAATAGAAATCAACTTGAAAGTAGCCCTCTATTTCTTACTTCCTTAATAAAAGCTAACTTAAAAAAACTCCCAGTATATGCTGCACTCCTGGATTATGTATTCCCAGGTACGTGACCTTATGTACCTTGTCCTCATTGAACTTCATAAGGTTCTTGTTCACCCACATTTCCAGCCTACCCAGATTTTCCTGCAGGTTGTCTCTCCCTTCCAAAGTGTCTGCTTCCCCGCTCAGTTTTTCGTGTCATCGGCAAACTTTGTCAGGGTACACTTGATCCCATCAAATGTGTTTGGTAACTTCACTGATGGAAGTATGTAGTCTAAATTGATTTCTGAACATTTTGTAGAAGTAGAATTTCAGTCGATGTTGAAGGTTGAGCTACTTGGTACAGAAATATGCACATTCAATGCCTAGTGAATTGTGGCCGTCTGTAAAAGTTTCTCAGCTACAGTCAGCAGGCTTTGTCAGTATATGCACACACCAAAAAAAAAAGGATAAAAAGGAAGACTTACTAGAATTGAAAGCAAAAAATATAAGTTATATTGAAATGCAAAACAGAAAACAGAAAAAGGTGAAAATCAATGTTACTATTATTTCAAGCAATTACTATGTTCACCTGTAAGGGTACCTCACGTGTTTGTCTATTTGTAACAGTTAAATATGGTTTGATTCTCAGACTGAGACTTTTAAAAGAACCTGTGACAGATATCTACTTCCCCTTAAATTGACTAAGGTTTGATGGCATCATTTTCACACATCATAGGTTAGTCTTGAGACATCTTCTTTCCTGATGTGCTAACCCAGCTATTCTTGCTGGACATAATAGGAATAAAACACCGTTCTTTCAAAATTCTACCTCTGTAATTTTCATGCACAATTTCTGAACAGACACATCATGCTATGAGGTAAATACTCCTAAGGCAAACCACAGGCATTATCTTTTCTTCTTAAACAATAGCACAAACAGAGATACAACACAAAGATGCACCAAAAACCTGAATTCTTGGTGTGGCTTCTTCAATATATGCTTGTGTTCTTGTTGGTATAATGGGCTTCTGAGCCACTCTAAGAGCCTGCTTGTATTATTAAGTAGGTTTTAAAAACCAGAAAATGTCAAAAAGAGGTAGCACTGTTCTTTTCAAACTATTCCCATTATTCCTAATGGATATCTCTTTCTCCTCTTCCTTCAGGTTTCTGCATTCTTAATCTATTAACTAGCATTTGCTTTTAGAAGCCCTGTCATCATTCTCCTGTTGCTCCTATTTACTCTCCTTCTCTTTTAAATATTGCTATGTTCTTTTTGAGATGTTTTCTCCAATGTTTTGTTCTTGAAATACTTTTATTCAAGGTAATACTAAAATATACTTGTTGCATCTGTGTGGCTTAAACTTTATCCTTTCTACTGCTTGGTATATCTCAGTATTCAGACAAGTGAGATAATTCTGCAAAAAAGACACAGGTATGATGGGGAGAGGTAGCATTTATTTACTGTAAAGATGAATCATCTTGTGACAAATAGAATAGGAATACACATGAAGTGACTAATTTTTAATTGTATTTTTTTTTTTTATTTCCCTTTCCCCTCCTCTTTTTTATTGATGAAAACTGGTATTTTTGGCAACAAATCTTCCTATGAAAATTACTACTTTCTACAGTTTTTAGAAAAGTTTGTTCTTAGGAGATATTTTGATAAGACATATTCCTTAAAATATCTTCTTGATTCCTACTATGTCCACGTGGCTGTTGTATACTGTGCTGCTTTTTTTTAACCTGAGCACCTTGAAGATTGAATCTTTTTGGACATTGTAACTTTCTGTTTTGTATGGACATTACGACAAAGGGAAGCTTACCTAAATTATGTGCACTTTATATTCTACTGATGGAAGGTATTTAAACCTAACAAAGCTATCCCCGCTCATTTATTAAATGTTCACCTAGGAAAGATTTAACTTTTAACTTTCTGGATATTGCTGAGTTTGTAGAATAAAAATTTGAGCTCCACAACTCCCCTCTATACACACATTAGAAAGAATACCATCAAGTGCAGCCAAACAATAAAATCTTCCTTGGAAACTGACATTCATAGCATCACAGGAATATATTTGTTGTACACAGCACACCATTCTTTATACCAAATTCTCAGATATTTACAGGAACAAAGATGATTACCTATTTTACTTTTGCTGCTACCAGAAATGAAGGTCAGGGGTCTATATTTTGATCCTTTGGCTTAGCTTTGTAAAGTGCAAGATGTCTAATAATTAACTTAGTTATGACTCAGGTGCGAACTACTTCTAGAATTTAATTGGGAATTAATTCTACAACTAAGCCATTTCTGAAAGTCTCAAAAGTTGTTTATATTCGTATTTTGGCATCTAAATATCTTTGCAAAGGCAGTATTCAGACAGGAGTTAATGCTGAAATTTATTTACCACTTTGGTGATTAATGTGTATTTAAATGCTTTGCTGAATATTGATTTTAGCATGTACTAAACTGCTTTGTTGAACTGGGGTCAAGTTGAAGCATTTTAGCTCTATGCTAAATTGAGTGGGCTTATTCTTTAGCTTCTTCACTTAAAAATGTGTAAAATTGCAGCCACTCTCTATATGTAGGTCCAGAAATATTTCATTTGTTTTGCTAATGGTGTCAGCAAGTAAATAAAAAAACCCACTGTGATTTTATATGTAAAGTGTTTTTACCCTGATTTCACTGTGAACTTACATAGGATCAAAGTAACCAAACTCCTGGTAAGACTGTTGCAGAGAAGCATTGGAAAATATTGTATTGGAAATAAAATGTTCCCATCTTAGTGAAACTTCTATTTCTTAGTCTCTCAAACACATGAATTATTTCACATTAAGGTGTTGTATCTGCATTGCTATGAGTTTGAATCTAACTATCTGCTGTCTATCTTTTTTATTGTTGTTTTTCAGTTCAGCAATTTTTTTTTTCTTGGCATAGCCCAAGAAATGTATTCTTTGTATAAGTATTGAATTACCTTTTCTAAATTATTAGCTGGTTCTAAGCATTTTCAATTACATTTATTATGAAAGATGTTTTTACTCTTCTGCATTAATATTGACAGTAGAGGAAACACTAAAGCTTGCAATATGGTTTGTCACTTGCATCCCAGAATTGTAATTATGGTATAATGTAGAAGGCTTGCCACTTAGGTGGCCAGGTAATAAAAGCACTTTTGTCTACAGTACAAAAGCTTAATTTTGTTCTGTATTTAAAAGAAAAAATATTCAGAAGCTTCATGTTCTTACTAGTTCATCTGAATAAATGTTAGTCATACTGTTATTTAAGGCAATGAATTATTTTCTTAAAAGGTAGTATCTGTCTCTTTGGTCAGTGATAATAAATAACAGATGATAAACACATTGTTTATTATCTATTCAGTGCTTGGTATACATACTACTGAGGGTTTTTTACTATCAAATAACAGAATGAACAAAAACTGCTCAAACCTCCTAAACAAAGCATAGTAGTAATGCTAATGTTGCTTTTCATGTGGCATTTCTTTCTAGAGATTTCCAAACCACTGTGTGGACTTTTGTCAATAACTCTGGTGTTAGGACTGGAACAATCACATCTGTTTGCAGGAGTCTGAGTATGCTTGTGAATAGCATCTCTAATATTAATTTACCCTTTACGTAGCACAGCAGCGGTAGCTTAGGTGGTGTTTGATGGGAAACATTTCTAATATTTTTTTTTTGTGTGTTCAAATGCTATTTCTTCCCACTAAGAAAGCTTTTAACGTTTCTAACTACTAGCTCCTCTAACCTGAGAAAAGAACTGGAAAATTCATCTTTGAGATATGGTGAAACTTACTTAAAGTACAATATAAATCAGTCATACTTACGTTATAAATGAGTTGCAAAGTCAGTGTTTGTGTGTTACAGAAGCCCATGGCAGTACTTCTTAAGATCCTTGCAAAAATACTGCGTGCTTCTGTACATATCTAGCACACCTTTACACCTCTGCTCTACAGCTGGCCTGGTGTTTCTACAACTTTCAGATATTCTTGCTGCTTCCTTCCCAGAGCCCCAAGTTAGGGAAATCAAGTAGAAACAGCTATCTTAAAAGCTCTATCTGAGCTGAAGATATGGAGAACTCTTTCAAATGACCAGGTATCAGATATGTTTCTCACCCATATCCTGAACTTGTCAGGGTAAAGCAGAGGAGAACACCAGACTTCCCCTATTTCTTCTTTCCTTGTTTGCCATGGCTTCTTTGAAAAGTAAATCCACAGGTGCATGTCAGCAGGTAGTTTCATTACCATGCAACACTAGAGTCTTATTCAGCACTGGGAGTGGGAGAACAAACTCAATTTCTGGTTTTTAGTAAGTAGAAAGACTGAAAAGTGATCACTGCCTGCAGTTTTGATCCCAAACGTTATCCCCTGTTATACGAGATGAGTAACTTTAGTACACATTAGTAATACTTCTGTGTGGATTATGTTAAGAACACAACAGATACTTGACTAGTATTTTTTAATATTAAATTAAACCCCTTTATCTCAATTTCCTTTATTTTTGAGCCGAGTGTTTATAAGTGAAGGATTTATGGTATGCTATGGTTCACTCACTGAACTGTGAACATTGACAATACTGTTTATTTTATGTGTTTTTGTTTTAGACTCTCAGTGGTGTTCTATTTACTATATAGTATTTGATTCATTACAAGACAGCTGTAAAAAACACTAAAATAGTTTGGAATACAGACTTTTGATGAAGGTCTGTGTGGTGTATTTAACTTGTACTTTTGTATTGTGTGAGCCTCTGTTCCCTACGATTTCATGATGTGGCTATAGAGGCGAGGACGAGATACCAACACAAATGTATTCTGCTAGATCCCTCTCCAGCTCCAGCTGTGCGTAAGTGTCTTTATTTTACCCTCTGGAAATATGTTTTGAGTTTTTATGAATTTTCATGAAAAACTGCTGTTTACAGAAAACCACTCGGAGAATCCACAAATTCTGAAGCTGATTCAGATGTGGGCTTAAACTCACAAACCTGTTTTGCCCTACAAGGAACGGTCCTGCATGTTTCTCCCTGATCTCCACCTCTCTTCCTTTCTCTAGAGATAGTGAATACGGCTGCTCAGTCATAGGCCAAAAGGGAACATACTGTATATGTAGAGCTAAGGATTTAGTGTTTGTCTAATTATTTTTAAGTACCTAACAAATAAATATAGAAAATTTCTTCTCAGTAGTCCAGTTACAATAATTGTAGCACATGTATAAGTTCAAAGGCCTCATACCAGCTAACACTGTTGAACCAGAAGTCTTTCTAGTATCTACCTGTTCTCTGGTGTTACGCTGACTCCTTTTGGCTCCAAAGGTCTACACAGTGTCTGTCTTCATCAAACAGAAAGGTGGAGCTGATGCAGCAAATCCTCAGCCTTAGAGGCTCTTTAGCCAGAGCAGTTCATTGCTGGTGATTCCAACGTGGGGTTAATTTTACATGTTTTCTACTGAAGTCTGTTCTCTGTTTATTAGTTTCCAGGTAGAGTTTGAGAGCTACATTGCAGCCTTCTCCAGCTCCCTGTTGCAGGACAGACTACTCTTTGTTACACAGTGACTTTTTGAGTTCCTTAGTTCTTAACCATGTAGATATCCACAGGTTAGACCGTAGTGCCTTGACCCTTAGATGGTTGTTGTCACAGCTCACTGCAAGACAAGTGCACCTAAGTCCCAATACCCTGCATTGTCAGGTTAATATAAAGCCTGTGGACTTTTAGCAGTAACAGCAAAAATTATATTTATTTCAGATACAAAACTGATGTTGAAATCACACCCTAAACCTAAGATAATATTGAAGATATCCTTAGGGGAAAGCAAAATTTATTCTGAAATGCACACATTTGCACAGCATACCAGATAGTAATTAATTAAGAGAAATAGAGCAGTTTATTCTGTAACAACTAACCAATAATGTTGTTTTAAATGTTTTCAATCAAAAATGCATTTAAAAAAAAAGCCATTAGTAAACAAACGAAAACACATCAGAAAAAATAGAATACTGTAGTAGAAAACTCACTAAATAGAACAAAGAAGCAACTTAAGAAAAAAGGTGTTTTGAAAACACTGGAGAAGTTATTAGAAGTGAGAGAAAATATCCTTTATCTGTAATTACTAGCAAAGTTAATAAATTTTATTTTAATCAAGAAAAGTTGTTGATATCTCTATAGAAGCTTATGTTGGTCTTTGCACCTAATGTCACAGAAGTCAACAGCTTCTTCTTAAAGAATTCTTTGCAGGCTTATCTTCAACCAAGGAGACAATACCCTATTATTTACAGTAGGAGAATTTTGTGTGTATGTGTATCCAACAGTATACCAGAATATCAAGGGAATGTTTTTTGTGTCACATATTAGTTACTTTTGCGGTCATCAGCGTCACTGAGCTTCATTGTGAGACTGGTGCTATAATAGACAGAATTGCATGTCATCACACCCTATCATTCCCTCAAGCAATAGGGGTCTGAGAACGGTCTGAGTTAGGTGAGCATTGGGAAAATCAAATAAAAGTGTCAGAGACTGAAATTGCTATGTCTTATAGTTGCCACGGCTTTTTTTTTTTTTATTAGAATGCATAGCCATCTGATTTATCATTTGCTTGCATGCATGATTTATGCATTAATCCTACTTTCTATAGTTTATTTGTTTATGTTATGTCTACCAATGTGTCTCATTGTTTACCTGATGGCTTTTTAAGAACATTGATCTTCAGGCTGGTAGCTAAAGTCATTGGTCATTATACGTTTATCTAGCTAGAGCAACATGTGCAATAAGCATTCTGGCAAATGACCAGATAATC
The DNA here is from genome assembly GCA_004320125.1 of Scolopax mira. Taxonomy (NCBI): domain Eukaryota; kingdom Metazoa; phylum Chordata; class Aves; order Charadriiformes; family Scolopacidae; genus Scolopax; species Scolopax mira. The sequence continues at coordinate 41,957 of BJBW01011574.1, forward strand.
CAAAATCTAATACTCTACAAGAAAGTTTAACATCTGAAAATGCTCTCGTTTGGATAAAGCAAACCTTTCCATTTCTAGTATGTGGGGCTGAATAAGGATTGGGTGTGTGATAGGGGGGTCAGAGGGAAAGCTGAGCATAAACATTTCATTTGCAGCAACTTCTAAAAGACTTTTTATCATGACTGTTTTAAACTTATCCACATTAATAAAATCTATTCATTTAGAATCTATCTCTTCTGATATGATTTCTACAGACAAAGATTTATGACATTTAATATATTTTAAAGATATCCCATAAAAACCAATCTATCTTTCTAAAAAGATGTTTATGTAAAAATTAAAACTAGATAAAGAATTTGCCACACTTTCAATACAGAATCATCTTTGCCCCATTTTACAAAAACAATCTATTTTTATGGACCAAAAAGAATAACCTCAGAGGATTCTCTGAAGTCCATTTCTAAATAATATTAGCAAAAGAGAAAATTAATTCAGAGAGCAATCAAGGAACTACATATTTATCAAGAGTAGCTATTGATGAAAAGGCAATCTTTGCCTAAACAGGATCTCTAAAATCTACTAGATTTTTCAAAACACTGTGTAGATATTTATGAGACTTAAGCTTATCATCAGCTTGTCACCTGCATTTCTCTGACACAGAAATGCAACTAGTTCTGGTATGTTTTAATTGTCTTTTAAGCAAGAAGGAAGAGAGGAAATTCCTAATAAGACAGCCAGGGAAGCACCATAGTATGCCATGTGATCTCCTGAGTGTCAAGTAACCAGAGGCTGGAGAGGTAATCACTTTCACATAAAATGCATCTATTTTATTGGAATCCAAGTTCCAGAAACTCATTCAGGCAGCAATTTGACCTCTTCAACCATCATATTCAATATTTGGGCACATAGCGTTAACGATTTGGGTGTTAATCCCTGTAATTTGTGGTCCTCTTTGACACTAGATGCTAAATTTATCCCAGTGTTCCTTGGAAATCAGCCACCTTTCCATAAATTAGAAATCCATCCTGAAGGCCGGGCAGCAGGAGGCAGCAGACACCTGCAGCCCAGGAGTGGCTCCAAGGCTGCATGGCGTTTGAGCAGAGTTTTTCTGGAGGCCTCCATTGGAATCAGACAGAGGTTTCGTGTATACCCAAGAGACTTTTCTTGTTACAGTACGACTGTCACAGGACTTTCTTCTTGGCAGTAGTGAGTAGGAAGGTATAGAGATGTTTTCAGATGTCAAATGTTCCATCCATCACATGGAGGTCTTCTTCCAAAACTCCTATTCCTGTGTCAAAACAAATCTGGTGTCTTTTAGGAAAAGGCTTTAATTCTCTCCTGTCAAAAGCCTTAAGGAAGGGTAGAGATACGTGAGACAAGGGGACAGATATATGTGGATGCTTCCTCCTTTTGGGGGGAGTGCTTTTAGATTTTATTCATCTGTTTTTCTGTCCTCTCTCCATGTTTTCCTGTTTCATTAGTCTCAACTCTAAAAGGACAAATCAGAAAAAGGGGCTGGAAGCAATTGCCTGTTAATTACTGTTTAAGGTTCTCTGTCACAGTGGGTTGCCAACATGCTTTCCCTTCCTTATCAGAATCTGCAGTGTAAGAGTGCAAAGCTGAGAGATAAGAGGGCAGAAAGCTGCCATACCTTTAGGTGGCTGTGCACCAGTGGAACAAGACCAAGTGTCTACTGATCACCTGAATAAGCTTGTAATCATTTTGACGTGGAACTTAATGACATGAGTTAAGTCCAAGATGGGACAATTAACAAGTACATACAACACAAACTATTCAGTTTCTAAGTCTTATCCTAATGCTGACCTCAACCTCTAGGCAAAGCAAGTTAATAATTTATAGTATAAGGTAAAGCAGTATGACTGCACAATGCAAAGATTTTCTTCATTCTCTCAGATACTCTCAGAATTTTTTTCTGATGCTGTGATTATAACAGCAGCTTTTTTTTTTTTTATGTTTGCCATCAAATAAATAAAAAACACTCAGTAAGTACTGACCTAGTAGTATACTGGCAATAAGACTAAATTCTAATCTTGATTTCTTAGACTGACAGGGTCACTGATTACCTGTTATCTCCATTCCCAAGATTTTTCTGGCTCAGAAGAGGCTTTAAATTACGGGCTTTGACTGAAAACATGTGCCACTCATTATCTCTGTTACTGGCACACCTGTGCTGTTCTCCTATCTTTAACAGGCCTTTATTCAGACCAGGCTCCTGGAAATCATTATATTTGCTGTTTCTGCAGTGACTGGAGAGTTTCTCTATTGTTATCGGTATTTCTGTCCTTTAGCTTAAGGAGGCTAGAGGGGACTGACTTGATGAGCAGAAGAAAAGATCTGTTAACCTAAAAGGTGGGGAAAATGAATTGTTTGCCATTAGGTTAATGTTCAGGAACAGCTGTTCTTTGTAAATGGGCATCTCCTATGAAAGCTTTGTGAAAATTTAACTAGGGACTTCTCATATTTTTCTCAAGTTGCCTGCATTAAAGAGGGCTGCTTTGTTTTATTGTTCTGAGTATCTGTATCTTTTTGGCTGCGCTTTTTGGCTTGAAATATAGTTGTTAATAATTTTGGCTTGCCTATGGTCTGATTACTTATGCTTTGAAAGTAGGTTGGTATTTTTACTGTCTTTAGGGTTCTAAGCGTGAAGCCTAGATATCTAGGCTGTGTAGTCAATAGGTATGTAGTTCTAGATGATGACTTATCCTGTCCTCAAGAAAGTGTTTGGGTCTGGAAGCTCTTGCTTTTGTACTATCTAGGCAATTAACTTAAGTGAGATATTTTATTTACAGATAGTGAGGTCTGATGAACCTACTGCAAGGCATCTACTTACTAACTGCAACCAAAGAACCAAAAATAGCTGTAAAATGAAGGGAGAGGAGAAGATGGTGAAAAAATCTAGCAGGTGACATCTCTGACTTCTGTCTATTCACTGAGGTAGCAGTATGCTTGAAGTAACTGACCTCTTCCCAAACATGCTTTTGTTTAGGAGTAGGGGTAGGTAAGGAAGAACACCTTGATATAAAGTAGTCTTTGACTCTTACTTTTGGGGAATAAAAGGGATATTTTAGTAATGTTAATAAATGAAGGTTTTGTGTTTGTTCTGCCTGCTGTTCAGTGGCAGTGTTAGTTTCTTCTGAATTATTGTCATGCTATATTTAACTTCCCTCTTTTATGCCCCATTTTTTTCATGGGGCTGAGAGAGAAGGGTGAATATTTCAAATTAATAAACTTGCTTTATTTTTCTTCCTCAAGGCACTTCTTGAATTTTTAAAATTGATTTTCATAAAGCATTTAGGAAAAAGGTTAGCATCAGCAAAACTTGCTGTCAGAATGAAACTCTTAGGCTGGAAGGGTCACTGGAAGTAGGGGCTGGTACTTTTAGAATGGGAATTATAAACCAGTGCTTCCGATGAGAGGCTATACCATAAGGTCAGATCATAGAATCATAGAATGGTTTGGGTTGGAAGGGACCTTAAAGATCATCGAGTTCCAACCCCCCTGCCATGGGCAGGGACACCTCCCACTAGAGCAGGTTACTCAAAGCCCCATCCAGCCTG